>CATIWO010291949.1:0-12024 GCA_949673435.1 Macaranga tanarius
TTTTTTTTATTTTTAATTTATTTCTATGGGCCCCGCAATTGACACATCAGCAAACTTAACGCTATTTTTAACGTCGTTTGTTGCAAGGGTGTTTATATGCACCAATTGTTGTGACTTTGAGGTTATAAACAGATCTCGTGAAACAATAGGTTCCAATGTGAGAATATGGTAAAATATTAGGGTTATATTTGCACCTTATCCCTATCTAAATACTATGAGGATTATGTTTTTTTTTTTAAAAAAAAAAAAAAAAAAAAAAACTAGGATAGAGATAAATTTGATGCCCAAACTTTTTAAAATTTAATAATGGAAAAACACATACTTTGCCCCATGTACTTTAACTTTTTTTTACATTGCCCCCTGTACAAAAAAATCGTCACATTGCAACCCTCTACTTTTATTTACCAGCACATTTAGCCCTTATTAAACGGAAAGAGATAACGGATGTTAAAAATATCAAGTTTGGTCCTTATAATTTTAAAATATTTCTTTTTAATCCTTATAATTTTTATTTTTAACAAATAAATCCATACAATTGCTAAAATAATTCAATTAAATTTAATAAAAATTTTAAAAATTATATACTTTTTATTTAATTAAAATGTATGCCATCTATTTCTAATAGATTTATAATATTAAAAAATATATAATTATAAAAATATAACATATTTTAATTGTTCATCGAATGTTTATATAATATGAATACACAAACGTGGTAAAAATTAATACATGATAATTTAATGAATAAAAAGGCACATAAGCTATTTCATAAATAAAATACTAGTGAAAACTCATAATATTTTTCAAATAAAAATAAAGAAAAATATTATCACAAATAATTATTTTTCTTACAATTAATACTCAATAAATTAATAATTCTATTAATTAATATTTTTAAAGAATAAAAATTTTAATTTTCTATAATATTGTCTTTAAACTTATAAATTTATATTTTGCCATATTTAAAAAAATATAATAGACCTTACTGGTATTTGAATAATATACAAATTATAGTTAATTAATTACTATTTATATTAAAATTATTTTAAATTTTTTTAAAAAAGATATACAATTATAATTATAAATTATATAAATTACTTCTTGAACTATAATTATAAATATTTTTTATATAAATATGATAAAATCTATATGGTGAATATGATTTATTACATTTTGAAAGAAAAAGGATAATAAATCACAATAGAGATATAGATTACTAACTATTTTCTCCTGCAGCGGAAAAACGTAATAGATATGTTGATCGAAGCCTAAACTACTAGAGTAAAGGCTGTTGTTTTTATGATCTAAATACCACCGGGGTAAACAAGAATGAGAGAAAACTCACAGAGAATTTTTGTGTAGAGAGAGTTACGTATACTAAGAGATACGTATATCTGAGATATCACTCTAATTAATTCCTTTAATCTTTTATTTATATAAAAGATAGGAATACAGTGTTATAGTCTAAAACCAACACTGATTATTATTAGATAATTTTTCATATTATCTAAATGGATTATGTCAAGTCATGGGTGTCATAATCCAACATCTTCCACTCGTACATGACTGAACATATTCAGTTTTCATCCCATTCATATTGATAAATAGATCGTGCGACCAGCATATAATGAGACCACTTATGTTATACACTTGTTAGAGATGTATAGCGTCTCGATGGTAGATACTATATCTTAACATATGCTTTACCCCATATTACTTCTTTACATTCACTGTTACCTCTTGATCTCTTAGCAATATTGTATGTCCACTATTATGTATGCACCACTTATGGCACTCATAATAGGCTAGCCAGTAAATAATAGAAACATTGAATGTAGTCTATCAGTAATCCTCCCCTCATACACTATTCCTATCATATGGTTTAACTCGCTTATCCAGTTAATTTCTCTAGGCTGTATCTCTCATGACATTTTAGAGATTTTTTTAAAACAATTACATCAAACTATGCTTTAGAAATATGTCCCGGGTCTTAAGGGTAGGTTTTTAAAAACTATAAGTTTATAGAATGGGTCTCACACTAGGGAAGGTTGAGATCATTTAATTTTTTTATAACTTCCCATTCCCGGTCGGCTTTCGCATGCATATTATGAATCATGAGTTATGGTGTTCATTCTTTTCTTAAAAAGAGCGCATGTTTCAAAATGATTATAATCATATATTTAACACCATACAGAAGCTACACATTCAAGTGTATCTCAATACCAAACCTTAATACTTAATTGAGATTGCTTCTGGCCATAAAGACAGAATTAAGAAGAATTGCCTTTAATTCTCCTTTTAAAGATTACATAAATCTACTTACAAATCATGAAATGAAATGTAAAATTTTATTTTGCACTTAAATTAGAACATATCTAATACTTAAGCAAGACGACATACGTATATTAAACGGGCTCTCGTAACTCCCTTGTCTGTTTAAAATACTACCTCATCCTAATCTTTGTTAAACTTATTTAATAAAATTAAGGTAAACACCCGTATGAGTGGATTACTTCTTTGTACAACATTCTTTAAATGTCACATACATTTAATACTAACACTTTGTGTATTGCCAAATGAACATTCACATATTAATTGAAAATAAACATATAACAAATCATGTTCAAATTATATGATAAGCGAAGTACAATCTAAAATCTACGTAAACTAAAATATTTAATGTGCCTCTCAAACACAGCTCTAGTAACAGCTTTTGCCAACGGATCTGCTATCATGACATGCGTAGAAATGTACTTTAAGTTCACCTCTCCTTGTGCAACTATGTTTTTAACATAATGATACTTGATGTCAATTGCTTAGTCTTACTATGGAACTTGGGATCCTTAGTAAAAGCTATTGAAAATTGACTATCACTCATGATTGTCACAGGTTCTTCAGAGAAAGTTACTTTAAGATGATCTAGAAATCTTTTAAGCCATACTCCCTCTTGGACAGTACTTGAGAATGCAATTAATTCAGCTTCTATTATTGATAAGGCAACACATATTTGTTTCTTGCTACTCCAAGAGATGGTAAAATTACCTAACAAGAAAATAAAACCAGACGTAGATTTCCTCTCATCTACGTCTCCAACCTAATCAACATCTGTATATCCTCTCAATTGCAAATCATTTTCTTAATAACACAGCGAGTAGTCCACAGTTCCTTTCAAGTATCTTAAAATCCTCTTAACTGCCTTCCAATATGCTTCGCCTGGGTTGGACTGATATCTACTTACTATCTTAACAGCATAGTAAATATCAGGTCTTGTACATAATATTGCATACATAAAACTTCTAACTACGCTTGCATAGGGAATATTCTTCATACGTTCAACCTCTTGTTATGTTTAGGGACATATTTTTTTACTAAGAGTCTCTCCCTTTATAGGGTTATTTATGGGTTTGCAGTTTTGCATATTGAACCTTTCGAGGACTTTATTGATATATATCTCTTGAGAGAGAGACAACAACCTTCTCGAACGGTCTCTTAAAAGCTTAACTCTAAGAATATACATTGCATCACTCATATTTTAACTCTAAGAACTAACTTTTAATGTCCTTTAGGTATTCGATATTATTTTCAGCTATAAGTATGTCATCAACATATAATGTCATAATGACAAATTTACTTCTAGAGCTTTTAGAATAAACACAGTGATCTTCGTCTATCATAACAAAGTTATTTGAAATAACCGCATTATGAAACCGAACATACCACTATCTAGAAGACTATTTAAGGCCATAGATTGATCTTAGCAATCTGCAAACCTTTTATTCGCTGCCTTTTTATTCGAAACCTACTTGTTGTTGTATATAGATTTCTTTATTTAATTCTTCGTTGATAAAAGCAGTCTTTACATCCATTTGATGTAGCTCTAGGTCTAAATTTGCCACTATAGCTAGAATTAACCTTATGAACGTAAATCTTACAACAGGAGAGAAAGTCTCCTTATAGTCAATCCCTTCTTATTGTGTATAACCCTTTGTTACTAGGCGAGCCTTGTATTTTTCGATACTTTCATCAACCTTTTACTTGATCTTGAGAACCCACTTGTTCCTAATTATTTTGCATCCTCTTGGCAGATCAACCAATTCCCAAACATGATTTGATCTCATTGATGCCATTTTTTTCTTCCATTGCCTTAATCCATTCACCTTTGGTCGAATATAAAAGAGCTTCAGACACATTTCTCGGCTCATCATCTTCTTGTAGGTCAACTAAAAGAGCTTGACTCATACCATCAGATCGATATCTTTTAGGTAGAACACTCTTTCTTTGTGATCTTTGCAATTTAGAATCTTAATAAACATGCCTCGTATATTCATCATAATTCAGAATGCTCCCACTTGGTTCAAGTTCCATACTCCCACTGGAGTCAGGAATCACACTCTCACTTAACTCAAAATCATGAACATTCAGATCATCTGAAGGTGGAAGACCATTATCTTCTTCCTCTAGATTTCTTCCACTCGAATAGAGTTGTCACACCCACTCCGCTAGCTGTTAAGTAGGCATGACATGCTGAGCTGGCTAGTGCTACTGCTGGAAGTATGAATATAATATACTTATATTGCTAGTAACTTAAAATCAACAGAAGGTAATACTGCTATTATACATTACAAGAGTCTTTTAAATACATCCTCAGATTCAATATATACAATCCACCCATTATTATTAAGACAAATTTAAAGATAAACTCTAAAAGACTATAAACAGAGTTATTTAGCGCAACCTCTTCTAGACACTTGGATGGACACCAAAATATGTCCTGCGAGCTATTACTGTTGAGAATCCACAGAATCTGAAAATATTTTAAAATAAAAGTGGTGAGTATAATAATACTCAGTGAGTGGTCTAAAAATAAAGTATAATAATGTAAAATGGGAACATTAGCTATTCGCTACATAAATGTAAAGTAACATTCATAACTATATTGAAAATAGCTATTAAGCTGCTGAAATAACATAATACAATATCATACAGTTGCTGTAAAATTGAAAACATTAACAATTATTTTAATCCATACACTCATTAAATGTGTAACTAAAAGATTATACTAACACAATGGGCGCATTGATGACCTAGCAACCTATGTGCACATATACTGCTATAATAATGCTGGTTATACGTATACGTAGAGCTACCCCCCAAGGGCTACCCATCCAATTGTACACCTCCAAGGCTATATGTACAACCAAGTATTGTCCCCAAGACAGTTGCTAATAATATTACTAATATAAGACACCAGTCATCATAGTGTAATCTAAAGGATACATATCATGAGTGTATAGGTTTGCTTATAAATCAATCATTCGCATTTATCAAACTACTAGTAAAAGATAAAAATACTATTAAAACATAATAGCTGAATATATAGCTAATGCTAGTATCAAAACACTGCTGAGAATAATTATTTCATAGAATAATAATAATAACAAACACATTCTTACTTTAAAACACTTCAACTATATCAGTAACAAATATATACTGCTACATGTTCCCAATTTCAGATATAAAAGCTAAATAACTTGCAAAACTATATTTGCAAGCTAATAGTCGATAAAAGACTATTTATAAGGAAACATCATACTTAAATCATAGAAAATATTTTAATAACTTTACATACATATACTTATATGTACTTAGTTTTAAAATAAACTTTATATATGTATAACCACTCACCTGAGCTTGCTGAGCCTAAACACTAGTTAGCTGGACTAGGCCTAGGCTCTACCATTACTACAGATTCTGATCCTATCATCCATAAGTAAAATTATAAGAATACAAGCTTAAATCTCAATTCTACTCAACTTAATCAATCTATGGCTAAAAGATGTGGTATAAGACCCGAAAAATGGTCTAAAACTGCTCAAAATAGGGTTTCAAGTGTCGAAAAGGCCACAGAGGCACCGCATCTGCGCATCGCAGATGGATTCTGTAGCCAAAAATGATCATTTTCATAAATGTTCATCAATTTTCAACACCAAATCGATATCCAAACAAGAAAAATACTTAAAAGGGTCTGTTTTAGCCCGTTTTAGCAAAAGTAAAGCTTAAAACTTAACAAAACAATTAAAACATCAGTTTCTACTCAATATCAAAAACTTGAAAAAAAATAGTTTTACTTACCAAATCCTTTATATATCAACCTTGAATCAGTAAAGAAAAGCTTGAAGTAATTGTTTGGAATTTGATAAGTATAAGTTTTGAGAGAAAAGGAAGAAAAACGAAGAAGAAAAGAAGTAAGAAAGAAAGAAATGGTTGGTGGTGTAAGAAGGAAGAAGCAGATGAAGATGTTACATAAATATTATTTTTATTTTTTGGTAAATATCCATTTTGACTCTTTAAGTTACCAAAATGACCATTTAGACCTTTATAAAATTTTTTAAGCACGAAAGAGTCCTCAAAACTTATTTCTAATGCAATCTAGTCCATAATTCTATCAAAAGGCCAATTTAGTCTCTAGGGTAGAATATTACAATTCTTTCCCTCTTAAGAAATTTTATCCTCGAAATTCGTATACCTACGAGGAAAATAGATGAGGATATTAAATCTGTATATCTTCTTCTCTCTCCCATGTTGCTTCTTCTTTAGAATGATTTCTCCATAAAACCTTAACTAATGGAATCACTTTATTCCTTAAAACTTTATCCTCTCTAGCCAAAATTTTTATGGGTTCTTCTTCATAATTCAAATCTTCCTTCAATTCAATTAGTTGCGGCTTCAGTATATGGGAGGGATCACTTCTATACCTTCTCAATATGGATACATGGAAAACATCATACACCTGAGATAACTCTAGAGGCAAAGCTAACTGATACGCTACCGGTCTAATTCTTTCAATTACTTCATATGGTCCAATAAAATGAGGACTTAACTTCCTACGCTTTCCAAATCAGACTATTCCTTTCTATGGAGATATCTTCAGGAATACTTTATCGTATACCTCTAACTCAATATCTTTTCTTTTCAGATCTGCATAACTCTTCTGCCTGTCTTGAGTTGCTTTCAATCTACTGTGGATTAATTCAATCTTGTTAGTGGTTAACTGCACAATTTTTAGTCCTACAAGTTTTCTTTCTCCTACTTCATTCCAACACACTGGAGTTCTGCATTTCTTTCTATATAATACTTCATAGGGTGCCATGCCAAGGCTTGCATGGTGACTATTATTGTATGAAAATTCTATTAACGGCAAGTGCTTATCCCAGCTTCCCTTAAATTCTATCACACATGCCCTTAACATATCCTCTAAGGTTTGGATAGTCCTTTCCGATTGACTATCAGTTTGTGGATGAAAAGAAGTGCTAAACTTCAACTTCGTACCCATAGCTTAATGTAAACTAGGCCAAAATCTGGATGTAAACCTGGGATCTCTATCTAACACAATAGAGATTGGTACACTATGAAGTCTTACGATATTATTCATATAAATCTATGCTAACTTATCCAAGGAATAATCCATTTTGACTGGTAAAAAGTGAGCTGATTTAGTGAGCCTGTCCACTATCACCCATGTTGCATCATGTCCTTGCTGCGTACAAGGTAATTCCATCATAAAATCTATAGTAATATTCTATATTTGGAACATAAATTCTTTCTCCAAATATTAAAGTTCCATCTTCTCTAAGAGAAAAATCAGTTCGTAACCCACTTTTCACCTCTTCAATAACTTTTCATAAATAAGCATCTTGAGTTTGAGCTTTCTTAACCCTTTCTACCAGAACAGGTCTAACCTTGAGAGTTGCCAACAATGTTCCTTGATTATCTAACTCCATTCCCACATTCATAGCTTGAAGTTCCATAAACAAAGGAAATTGCTCTGGCTTTATATGAGTTAAGTTACTGTAGGATTTTTGACTAAGAGCATCTACCACCATATTTGCCTTGCCAGGATGATACTCTATTATATAGTCGTAATCCTTCAATAACTCAATCCATCATCTTTGCCTCAAATTCAACTCCTTTTAACTCAAAAGGTATTTAAGAGATCTATAATTGGTAAAATTTTAACACGTCTCTCCATATAGATAATGCCTCCGAGTCTTAAGAGCAAACACTACAGCTACTAATTCTAAGTCATGGATATGATAGTTTAACTCATGCGGCCTTAGTTGCCTGAAAGCATACACTATAACCTTTCCATGTTGCATGAGAACACAATCCAATCCTTTCTTAGAAACATCACTATATGTCCCAAATTCACCATCACTAGTAGGAAGAGTTAATACTGGTGTAGAAGTTAAACATGCCTTAAGTTTCTTAAAACTTCTTTGACATTTTTCTATCCATACAAACTACATATTTTTTCTTAATAATTTTGTCAAAGGAGTTGCTATGATTGAGAAATCTTGAACAAATTAGCGATAGTAACCAGCTAAATCCAAAAAACTCCTTATCTCTGTGGTATTAGTTGGTTGTTCCCATTTAACTACTGCCTCAACTTTCTTAGGGTCTACATAAATGCCTTTTGCTGATATAACATGCCCCAAGAAATCAATCTGATTCAGCCAGCAAATAGTTGCTTACTTCTCAAAGTTTGCAAAACTGTCCTTAAATGTTCTTCATGTTCCTCCTTACTTTGAGAATATACCAATATGTCGTCTATGAATACAATCATAAAAATATCTAAGTATTCCTAAAATACTCTATTCATGAGATCCATAAAGGCAGCTGGTACATTAGTTAACCCAAATGGTATAACAAAAAACTCATAATGTCCATAACGTGTCCTAAAAGCCATCTTAGGTATATCTATCTTTTTAATTTTTAATTAGTGGTATCCAAACCTCAAGTCAATCTTTAAGAAAACTTAGCTCCTTGTAATTGATAAAAAAGATCATCAATACAAGGTAATGGATACTTATTTCGCACCGTAACCTTGTTCAATTGTTGATAATCTATATATAGCCTTATGGAACTATCCTTTTTCTTAACAAACAACATTAGCACTCCCCATGGTGATACACTAGGCCTAATAAAACCCTTATCTAATAACTCCTATAATTGAATATTTAATTCCTTTAACTCTGCTGGAGCCATTCTATAAGATTCTTGAGAAGTAGAAGCTATACCCGGAATCATATCAATAGAGAATTCAATTTCTCTATCTGGGGGTAAACCTGGGAGATCTTCTGGAAAAATATCTCGAAATTCATATACTATTGGGATATCTTCTAATTTCAGACCTTCAGACTTAATGTCAACCATATAAGCAAGATATGCTTGACAACCTTTCTTTAACATTTTCTTCGCAATTATGGTGGATATTAAATAAGAGAGAAGAGCATGTCGTATCCCTTGAAAAGAAAATTTAGTTTCCCCAGGATGATTAAACTTTACCACTTTCTTGAAACAATCTGCTGTAGCATAATGGCGAGATAGCCAATCCATGCCTAAGATTGCATTTAAACCTTAAAGTTTTAGAAGAAATAAATTTACTAGAAGCTCATACTCACCTATCTTAATTACACAATCTCTACACACTTTTCCACAAGCCTTAGAGTTTCCCAAGGGATTACTAACAATCATCATAGCATCTAAGGAACTAGGTTTAAAATCAGCATATAAAGCAAAAGAGTGAGAGATAAAAAAATGTATAGCTCCTGGGTCAAATAACATATAAGTATCTCGGTTAAGGATAGTTAATATACCCGTAACAATTTTTGAAGATGCCAACACTTCATCTTGCATTATTGCAAAAACTCTAGCCTGAGTCAAAAGTCGATTCTGCTGGGCATTCTGACCTTGCTGAGGTGTCGCAGCAATAACACTACCTCTACCTCTGCCAATGGTAAGGCTAGAATTAGTGGTAACCTATCTACTTGGTGGCAAATTCCTATTACCACTCTAATTCCTAGGAATAAAAGTTCCTCATCCTAAACCACCAGATTGCACTAATAAAGGACAATCTCTTTCTATGTGACTAACTTCTCCACACTCATAACAACCCATTAACCTTTTTCTACATTCCCCTTCATCAAACTTGCCATAAGTCTGGCATTGAGGGTATGTGACTCTTCTCTAGTTATTCTGTAGCATACCTCCTCGAGCTTGCCTTTGGCCACTAGCCGAGCTACCAACTGGCTGCCTTACAAAACTCTGACTCATCTGAAGTTGACTTGCTTGCTGCCCATAACTCATATATGAACCTTGACTACTGCCACTATAAACTGGTCTAGGTGGTAATGTGCTAATTCCTCTATTAGTTGGTCTATCTCTAAAATTCTAAGAAGAACTAGGGATAAACCTTTTATTCTTTTATTTTTGCTTTGTCTCTTCCTTCCTTGCCTTCTTAAAAGTAAGTGTCTTCTGAATTAGTTCCCAAAAGTTATTCCCTTCATACCACGCTATTCCAGTCTTCATATAGGCTTTCAACCCACTCCTGAACCTGTCACACTTGATTTCCTCTGAAGGCATAATTTAAAAAATGAAGCGATATAAATCCTTAAATCGATCCGCATACTCTTAACTGATAGACTACCTTGAGTCAAACTAAAGAATGCCTCCTACTTGCTTTTCTTATAACTGCCCGTCAGATATTCTTTATAGAATTCCGTGAGAAACACGTTTCATATCAATTCCTCACCATATAAATGGCAAATTTTGGATAGCCAATCATCCTCTAAACCCTTTATAAATCCATGCACATTCCGCACCTTCTCAATCTCTGTCAATCCTAAAATCATATAAGCTTACTCTAGCTTCTTCAACCATTCATTAGCTAGTCCACCATCTATAGACCCCTCAAAATCGTATGCACTTAATCTACATGCACGATCCATAATCATCCAAGGATCTCGATACTGCTTATGTGCAGTCATAGCAGCCATAAAAGCTTAGGTCATAAGAGATCCTATACCAGCATCAGCCTGAAAATGAGGTACTAGTTGCGGTTCAGGTGGAACTGGTGGTGGATGAGCTAGAGGTACAGGAACAGATTGTGTAACATCCTGCTCTAGAATTTCCTAAGTTTTAGATGAGTTTATGGACTTATTTGTTATAGAAATAAGTTATGGGTCTTGTTTTGTGCCTAAGGAGCATTCAGGGGTCAAAATGAATATTTTGCTTTAAAAAAAAAAAGGTTACTGTCGCAACTCCTCTCCCCTAAGTTTCTAAGAAAATATATATATATCAACTATATTCTTCTTTATTCATTTTTCCTTCCTCTTTTTTATTTCTTCATTTTTTTCTTCTTCAATTTCTCTTCTACATTTTCTTCACAAACTTTGATCTTCAAGTTACAAGGCAAGAATTCAAGTTTCCTTTACCAAATTCAAGATTTCTAAAAGCATATTTGGTAAGTTTCTAAATTTAAATTTTTAAATTCTTGAATTATGCCAAATTGATGTTTTAGTTGAATTTTTGAGTTTTTATGCTCGAATTGATCATAAATGGACCCCTGGATTGTTTAGGATTGTGTTTGGTTGAGTCTTGGATTGTATTCTAGTGTTTTTAAGTGTTTTAAATGAGTTCTGGCATTCTGGAACGCGAAGGCAGTGCCTCAACGCAGAGACGGGCGCCTCTGTACGAAGGCGGGGTGCCTCTGTGCAAAGACGGGCATCTCTGTACAAAGGTGGCACCCCTGTGCATAGAGGCGGCACCCCTATACACAGAGGAGGCACCTTTGCACCTCTGGTGATGCCTCTGCACTCCTAGGCGGTGCCTCTGCACCTCTAAAGGCTCCGAAACTCAGTTTTGAGCATTTTCGGGTCCTTTAGCCATAGATCAGTCTAAAATGAGTAGAATTGAGATTTAAGATAGTATTCTGATGATTTTGTTTACGGATATTAGGATCGGATCGAATTGGAGCCGTAGAGGCTAGGGCAAGGCCAACCGACTAGGTTTCGGTTCAACAGGCTCAGGTGAGTAGATGTGTATATAAAACTACTTTAAAATCATATATGTATATGAAAGAATATGTTTTATGGTTTGGAAAAGGTTTTCTATGGTTTAACATCTGATGTTTCCTTACAAATATGATTTTATCAAGTATTAGTTTATAAAGCATGGTTTTACAAG
>CATIWO010292036.1:0-10948 GCA_949673435.1 Macaranga tanarius
TGCGAAACAACATAACATGTCTAATTAATTCAATAATTTCAGAGCAACATGATTAAAATTTCAAGAACTACATAAAATTTTTCTTATTAATTACATGTGAGATGTTGTTTTGAACTGAAATGTGAGATTGATTATCTTAGATTCAAGTTGCTTATTAACCGAGTTTGAAGGTTAAAATTGTTATGCATTTTGACGATGCCCCATGCATTACAATATAGAATTGTTGGAATTTTACAATTAAAATATAGAATTTTATTGCAGGTCCGACGTTTTTTCTCATGTTCAAATCCAGTTGCATTTCGTTTTAGAATGGCTAATAAAATTAAGGTAATGAGAGGGAAATTAGATGATATTACAGCTCTAAAAACTCAGTTTCATCTCAAGCAACAAGATGATAGCAGCAGGCCTTCTATGCACAAGGAAAGGGAGGCAACGCACTCCTTTGTGCATGCACCTGATATTATTGGCAGGGATGAGGACAAAAAACAGGTCATCGAACTTTTGCAAAGGCCCACTGATGGTGGAAAAATCTCTGTTATTCCTATAGTTGGACTTGGAGGATTAGGGAAAACAGCACTTGCTAAATTGGTGTATAACGATGGAAGTGTAGACCAAAGTTTTCAACTTAAAATGTGGGTTTGTGTATCAGATGAGTTTGATACCCGGAAGTTGGTTGAGAAATTAATTAAAGCTGTTAATGGCTCAGCAACCCATGAAATGGAAATGGATCAATTGCAAAAAGAATTGAGAGAAAAAATAGGTGATAAGAAATATTTGCTGGTCTTAGATGATGTGTGGAATCAAGATCCTATGAAATGGGATGAATTGATGGAGTTGCTGAAAACAAATGTTCATGGAAGTAAGATTTTGGTGACTACGCGTATTCATCGGGTTGCCTCAGTTGTGGGAACTGTTCCAGCGTATGAGTTATCAGGTCTCTCTGATGATGATTGTTTGTCTTTGTTCATTAGATGTGCATTTAAGTCAGGGGATGAAGCGCCATATCCAAAACTAGTAGAGATTGGCAAAAAAATTGTTCATAAATGTGGAGGGGTGCCATTAGCTGTGAAGACACTAGCTTCTTCACTTTTCAAGGTTACAGATGAAAAATATTGGAATTCTGTGAAAGATAGTGAAATGTGGAAATTGGAACAAACTGAGAAAGGCATTTTGCCTGCTTTAAGAATAAGCTACGAGCAGTTGCCATCTTACTTGAAAAGATGCTTTGCATACTCTTCATTTTTCCCAAAAGATTATCAATATTATAGTTTGGAATTAATACACTTTTGGATGGCACATGGACTTCTTCAACCAAGAAATGAGAATGAGCAAATGGAAGATATCGGCATGCAATATTTGGAGGAGTTATGGTCTAGATCTTTTTTTCAAGATTTTGAAGAACATTTAGGAGAATTTGGTTTAATTTCCTGTAAAATGCATGATCTAATGCATGACCTTGCAACATCATTGATACAAAATGAATACTTAATAATAAAATCTGGAACCCAAAATATTTCCCCCTCCACTACTGTTCGACATTTGTTGTTCGGTGATCCAAGTTCAGTTTCTAAAGTTCTTTCTATTACCTCAGGTTTAGATGGTGTGCGAACAGTTGCACCTTTTACTATTGAAGGAGCAGGATTTAGTAGCCAATCAATCATCCAATTATGTTTGTCAAGGTTTCAATATTTGCGCTACTTGAATTTGAGTTCTTGTAGAGCGGAGACACTGCCAGAGGGGATTGGTGTATTAAAGCATTTAAGATTTCTCGATTTAAGTGAGTCACAAATTAAGAGACTGCCCAATTCTCTTTGTAAACTACAAAACTTACAAACTCTATGGCTCGTGGGATGTGGTGAATTAGAAGAGTTACCCGGTGATATAAGGTATTTAATCAGCCTTAGTTCTCTACTTATATCCACAAAGCAGAAGTGTTTGCCGAATAATGGTATAGGATGCTTGAAATCTCTTCGATCTTTATGGATTTTTTATTGTGAAAATTTGGAATACTTGTTTGAAGATATGCAAGGTCTCACCAGCCTTCGATCATTGTATATTTGTCAATGTTCAAGCTTAATCTATTTGCCATTAAGTATGAAATGCCTAACTGCATTGGAGACTCTTTGGATTGTTGATTGTGAAAACCTTAATTTGAGAATGGAGGAAGAAGGGATATTAGACACTCAATTCTGCCTTCAAAAATTAGTGCTCGAAAATTTACCAAAATTGGTTGATTTCCCACAGTGGCTTCTTCGGGGTTCTACAACTTCTCTGCAATCCTTACGTCTTATAGGATGCGAAAACGTTAAAGAATTGCCTGCGTTCCTAAGTAATGTAACATCTCTCCAACAACTAGTGATTGTAGCTTGCGGTGAACTGGGCGATAGATGCAAGCGTGAAACAGGACAAGATTGGTCTAAGATTGCTCATATCCCTGAAATTATTACCGACAACGACAACAGTCAATCAACGAATGATGATGATGATCAGGTACTAATTACATTAGCATTCCCTCTTTTTATCACATTTATTTAAATGGCACTTTTACTTTTAATTTTTTCAACTTTCTCTGTTGTTTCCTTTTATTTATTTATTATATATAATTGATTGCTTTTTCAGAAATTTAGACTTTGAAATTGGACATTGTCAGCTGTATAAATGCCAACCTGTAGTGCCTTATTTGCTGCATTTTGATAACATTTGTTCTGTCTTCATATTAATGTTATATGATTTCCAACTTTTCCTGTGGCAGCTACCACGAACACCAAGTCAAAGGGAAATTGTCAGCTCCAATGATAACTGATGTTGTACAATTAATGATCTATGTTTGATGTTGTGTTTATGTTGTGATCTATGTAATAAGTTATTCTAAAAAAAATGTAATAATGCTACTTGTATTGTATTGTATTGTATTGTATTGTATGTATATTCATTTGTGGGTGTGTTGAACATAATTTATATATAAAATTAAAATCCTTGGAAACGTCTTTTATTCCAACAAAGGTAAAGTTCTCAATAACTTGATTATGCTCTATTTCTTTCTTTTCTTTTCCTTGTCATCAAAAGCTTTCATCTTTATTTATTTTGGAAGTAAGGATTGTGTGATGAGCTTCCAGATGCAGATTCTTGGGGGGTAACATCAGGTATTTCCTTATCTTTTTAATGATATTGTCTAAATTTTTCTTTTTATTTGTCTGCCAAATATTGTTTCTAAAAACTTAAAATGAAGTTGCAGGATTCAGAAATTTTACAATTAAATTCTTGAATTCAAAAATCTCTGTTTTCTCTTATACTTTCTGCATTGTATTAGGAGATGCGACTACTTTCAAACGTTATCAACAGATTTCAAGAATTTTGGTTGAATGTGATTTCATGGCTTATACAATGGATTAAGAGCAAGACTTTGAATTTGCATTCAGGTAAATGCATTTTCAGATATGATGTATCATACACGTACTTTTCCTTTCTAATTTCTCAATTTTGTGGTTTTTCCAAAAAGAATTACGAACTTCTTTTCTACTACTTCTGCTTCAGGTTTGATCTTTGATCCATAAATTGAAAATATGTTGTTTAATAGATGCAAATGACTGCAAACCTTATATTTCTAATGTAGAAATTCACAAGTTTTTATTGTATTCTTTTTTTTCACCACAAGTGATGTCAAGTGGGAGATCCCACCAGCAGATCAATTGCTCGCTTGAATATATTTAGAACACAGTTTCTTATGATAAAGCTAATTCGCATGTAGCAATTAAACCAATGTTCATTCATATGTGACTGCTTCTAATTTGTGCAAGATAGTGGCTGTGGCATTATGGCTTACGCTTTTCTAATATTCCCACTATCCAAAGTAAACCTTGCATTGCTAATTAGGGGCCGTCTAATTAGTATTTTAACTTATGAGGCTTCAAGTTTGAGTCTCCATAACCACCATCCACCAACACTGAATGAGGTGACTGGCAAAAATTCTTGAATCTCAATTTTCTGTTGGTAACCATTAGCACCATTGAAGTATTTAAGAAATAGACAATGTAATAGCAGCTGCTATCATACAAGAAAATATCAGCTTAGGGTGTTGTGCGCTTGTATCTTTCTTTCTGAACTTCATTATTCTGTTACAATAAAAAGAATTCCAATTTGAGCAACTATAAAGAGTTATATAATAGAAAGAATTCCATGCACAATAAAACAAAAAAATTATGGTGCAGCGGCTTTCGATCAAATATAAATTTTTTAATGAATAAATGAGGAAAACACAATTGCATGAGATGGAATTTGTAGGAATATGCTTTACATGGTCAAAGGGCACTTTCTATGAAAGGCTAGACCCTACTATAAGCAATGAGGCATGGTTTAAGAAATTTCCTAAAGCTTTTATTTTTCACTTATCCAAAATCTAATTGAATAATCGCCCTATCTTGATTCGTTTTGAAAGCGGTAGAATTTTAGATATGCAGCTTAGGCCTTTTAAGTTCCAGGCAGCATGGCTCACCCATGGAGATTTTAAAAGCTTGGTGAGGAATGCTTGGGAGGACAACGGCGATTTTAATGAAATAGTTAACCACTTTGTTAAGCAGGCTAAGGTGTGGAATAGACATGTATTTGGCAACATATTCAAGAAAAAGGCTCGCATATTTCACCAAAGTCATTGTTCAAAATCAGACAATGCCAAGATTTAGGATTTCCGGGAAAAATAATCTTAGTGATATCAGTTTGTTAAAGCCATAGCAGAAGCAATAGGCACACACAAACAATCATAAACAATAGAAATAAAAGAAATAAGTAAAGTAGACATAAAAATTAAATGTAAAAAATGACAAGATGGGAAAAAAACCACAGGCAGAGGAGGAGATATTTCACTATGTACGTAAAAGAGCGTACAAAAGAGTGTTAGGGCTGCTAATAATGAAGAATAAACAAGATGCCTTAACCCTAAATTGATGCAAAGCCTATTTAAAGTTTAAGTGGAGAGAATATAGGAGAAAATTAGCTTCCTAGTTGAATTTGGATGACCCTATGCGCTACATGGATGTGTTTCGGCTTGTGTAACCTTTTAGAGTGAAAACAGGGTCCAAACACGGCTTGGAACACTCCCGCCTGTGTACCTTTCTAGACAAATTGACAGGTTCTAACATGGTCACCAACACACCCTGAGACACATCATATCTGCCTCCAATATGTAAAACAGGACCAAAAGTGCCCAAAATGCGAAGTCAATAAATTTCCTACCAAAATTCATGTCACAAAAACAACACCACATAACCCAAAAAATATTCTTCAACCTGTCACAAATAATTATTTTTTAGTAATTATAAGATAAATTTATTATTTATAAATTAATTAATAAAAAAATATAAAAATTATAATAAAGTGTTTGTGCTCCTTTATTTGCCAAAAAAAAAAAGCAAGCAAAAAAGTGTTGCATATATATGACAATATACTATGTTTAGTTCCACTAACTGAAACCATGCGATTCTTTAAAATAAAAAGCCATAATTGAAACCAAAAACTAAAAAAATTAGAAAATAAAAATTTAAACCTAAACTATTGATTTATTTAGCTGTAATTTTCAGTTCAGTTTAATCAATTTTGATTCGATTTATAATTTAATCAGTTGTTTGAACATCATATCTACAACAACCAAAAGTAAGATGTATATTAGAATCATATGATTTTCAATCAAAAGCAAAACTGTATATTATTAGAAAATTCTACCCCAATAAAATTGGCTCTTAGGGTCAATTATTTTGACATTTGTAATGTAAGCCTAATATACTAGTAAAATTTTGTATTTTTATAATTAATTTCAATTTTTAAGAAAATAATGATCTCATTGATTCTAAATTTTGATTAATTTTTTAATAATATTGTCAACTCTAATTCATATTAGTTTAGTCACTAGAATTGTTAAATTATTTTAATTAAGTCAATTTTTATTTTAAAATTTTAAAATTTAATTTAAGATATTTCCAAAAAAAAATTATTTGTTTAATTTTTTAGTTTTGTATAGAAAAATTGAGGCAAAAAATATCACAGCCATGTCCTCGAAACTTTAGTTAAAAGAATTTAAGATTTATTTAATTAAATATAATTAAGTATTGTTTTGGGTGATGATGTAATTGAAAGTATGATAATGATCAAATTGAAAGAGAAATATTTAGAAAAGGATTTAAAGATGATATGCTAAGGAATTAAGGGAGCAAATTGAAAAAAAAAAGTTAGCATTCAAAAACGCACAAGAAGAAGAAGAAGAAGGAAGCAAGCTGCCATTAAAGAACTAGAAGAAGGAGGAGAAGATTACTGTGGCTAGGGTTTTCTACCTTTAAGAATTTAGAGAAGCAAGTGTTGAAATCTAGTGAGTGGTCTTCTCCTTACGTTCTTTCCTTGTTTCAACTCAAAATTTTTGGAGTTTTGATGTTTTTAAGAAATGTTGTTTTGATTTTAAGAGTATAAAGTATGATATATACATCAAATGTGTGTTATAAATGTGTTAAAGTGGGTAAAACATGTGTTGTAGTAGGTTATGAAACAATTTAGTTGAGGTAAATTTGATTTTTATTGCAATTCTATTATTTTCGAGTGCAGTATACCTCTATAAATCAATCAAGCAATGCCTGATCGTTCTAGCGATGTCTCAATACGCAGAGAAGGCGCCTTAGTGCTAAGGTGACGCCTTAGTACTGAGGAGGCATCTTAGTACAAAGACGGTGCCTCAATAGCATTAAGGTGGCACCTCAATACTGATGAGACGCCTCTGTGGCCAAATTTTGCAACTAAATGGAGTTAAATGTAAACTTTTATGACTTAATCTCAACCAGAAACATGTATAAACACATATAGACATTAGAAATACTACAATTTACTCAAAATGGGATAAATAGAACATGTTTATAATTATTATGTGAAATTGAATTATAGATATGTAGAGTATTATGGATTCTTTACTTCTCAAAGTAAAGTAATCGTTGAGAAGTTAATACATAAGCTCGATAATGAATGCAAATGAAATGAAATTCTAATTAACTTGTATGTTATAAGGTTGACGATTATCAGTTATAAAATTTCAAAGTATGAGATCATTTGATAAACTCTTAAGTCTCAGATGCAGAGACTAAAATCATGTTTAATGTTACGTCAAACTGAGAAAATATTGAATTAAACATATGAAAATAAACCAAAGAAAATGACATATTCCAAACGATAATGGAATTGAATTGTTGTAAGTTGATAATGCGTTATTGAAATAAAAACACATATATTTTATACATATATGCATGCATATTATATATATATATATATATATATATATGCTTGAGTACTATTGAGAGTGAGTTGGTCAACCTGATGATAATTTTTTTTGGGGCAGTGTATGGATTCAGAGATGCCCTTAGGGTGAATCTATGTGATTGAAAAGTATGCATACAATTCTATTGAGAAATATTATTATGAGATACATTCAGTATGGACTGTATGAGAATTTTGAGTTATGATACTGAGAATTGTGATACATGGATCATAGTGTTATGTAAGAGTGATATTATGATATGATGAGATTATATATTATACAATAAATATTTACAAGCATGAAATAAGCCTGTAAGCTCAGTACAGTATAATATACAACATAAAGAACGTGACGAACAAATTAGGAAAAATGAGAATTTAGAAAGAGAAATTTTGTAACGTATAATGAACATTTGTACAAAATTAATTTTAATATTGAACTTTAAAAAGAATATCTTATTATGTTGATAGTAATAAGAATAAAAATGAAAATAAGTGCGCCCATTCTTAGGACTTGTTAATAATTTGAATATTCTAATTTTATGCTATTCTCCATTAGTTGTTATTGCTTTATTTATTGGATCATTTCTTGTGAGATCCTTGATGTTTCAGATATTATTGTTATCTTTGTTCACTCACTAGGTAATTTTCCTACGAAATTACTCACACTCTTTATTTATAAAATTATTTTCAGTTTAGGTATTTAGTTATGTGTAGCTAGTTTTGGGAGTATGGTTGTACAGTGGATTACTATGACATATAAGGTTACAGAGGCAGAGACATTGGTTAAGTACACAGTGTGCCATGACGTGGATGCATATTTGACCTTCAGAGTTACAGTAGAGCCCATAAGTGCATCTGTTTGCATGTCTGCAATTAAACAGGAGCACTTGGTTAGTATCTGTACCATTTTTTAGGTGTTTTATGAAACCACTACTAACGTCTAGGTCACACAGACCTAGGTGTGATGAGAGGAGCATGCCTTATCTTTTTGGACTTTTTGCCCTAATTCCAGGCTACACCCTTAGAGCTATAATGGGTACTTTTTGGTGCTACAGTTGGGTGTTTTATAATAGTCTTGGCTAGGATGTTGTGGTCTCCTTTGCATGCACCTCACATTGGTTAGTTAGGAAACCGACCTAGAGAGAGAGATGTCAAGCTAATATATATGGATATGTATTTTGTAATTTATTTTATGACATCTAGTACTCTCCTATTTGTAGATATTTGTATATATATATTATGGGTGTTAGGACACCTAAGTGCTGATGTATTTCTCATATTTATATTATGCTATGATGACTGTTTTATTATATCTCTTGCCATCAGTTATTATAAATGGGATATCCTGCTATGCATGGTTTTTATTATCTAAATTGTTGATATAAAAGCATGGAAATAATAAGAATAGGATAGATGAGGTTTGGTGGTTATGGTAGATAGATTTGGTAATACCCCTCTTCTGTCCATATAACTGTCAGATGGATATTTCTGGCAGAGCATGGTGGGGAGGGGTGTTACATTAAAAGGTTCAATCAAATTTATTAAGCAATTTTAAGAAGTATTTCAAAAATATACCTTTTTATCTTGAAAGAAAAGGAAGTATATGTATGGATGGACTTTTATTTTTTAAAATGTCTGGAGCTTTTATTTTTTAATTATATTTTTAATCTGTCTAAAAAATAAAATAAAATAATTATTTTAAGACTACTAAAATATTAATTTTGTATAATTTTTAAAGAAAATTACATTTTATGTACTTAAAAAATATATAAATTACTTATGTTTTTTCCATATTAAATTCTAAATTTGAAAAAGTGTGAATTACTATTTACTCTCAGCGGTTTGCTATTTTACACTACTTTTTGGTCCTTTACATTTAAAATATAGTTCATCTCCTACTTCAATTTTATATAATTATACTATTTACTTTTTCCATTAATTTTTTTTTATAATAACCCTTAATTGGCATAAAAATTACTAA
Source organism: Macaranga tanarius (assembly GCA_949673435.1). Lineage (NCBI taxonomy): Eukaryota > Viridiplantae > Streptophyta > Magnoliopsida > Malpighiales > Euphorbiaceae > Macaranga > Macaranga tanarius. The sequence continues at coordinate 9,269 of CATIWO010292036.1, forward strand.
GTAAACACTATGTGCCCCTCTATATGACTATATTATACTATTTATCCCCTAAAATTTAGAAATTATATTTTTTTTATTACTAAACTAATTTTCTTAGAATTTAACTATAAAATGATAGTTATGTCATTTGAATAAAAACATAAATTACTTAATTTTAATTTTATATAATTAAAAATTTAATTAAATGCCAATTAATTAGCATTAGTTTTAAAATATATCTTCTTAAACATTTTAAATATTAATTTTTTTAAAAATTTATAAAACACACAAACACATGCACACACTGAGTCAGAGACATGACACACTCCTTCACAAAATCATGTCAATTTTGTAAAACCATGCTAACCCATATACTCCAAACATACACACACTTCACAACCGATGTGAGATTCTGAAGGACTATCTCACTCCCCGATTCCTATGAATGGGAGACACCACACCGCACACAATTACAAATGCATTTTTTTTTAAATTTACAAAATATACAAACACACGCACACACTCTTTCACAAAACCATGACAATTTTGTAAATGTGTGTTAATCCATATAACCCAAACACGCACACACTCCACAACTGATGTTGAATTCCGAAGGACCTTTTAAATATTAACTTAAAATATTTATGCTGCATTAAAAAATTTAATCAATTTAATTCTCCTTTTAATTTTGAAATCTAATTCTTTATTTGAATTGTTAGTTTCAAATGTTGGATATATGAATTAGATTATTTAAAAGTATTAATTTTATTCATAAATGTAATTAATTTATATACTCATGAATAATCTAAACTAACAATTTAAATAAAAAGTAAATTTTAAAGTTAAAAAGAGAATTTAATTGGTTAATTTTTTTTATGCAATATGAATATTTTAAGTTAATATTTAAGTATAAATATTTTAAAATTGGAAGTAATTAATTGTTATTTTATTAAAATTTTAATTATATTAAAGTTAAAATTAGTTATTTTATATTTGTTAAATAATTAGTCTAATAATAAAATATATTTTGTAAATTTGAGCGGCGAATAATATAATATATTTAAATAAAGAAAGTAAATAATATTTACTTAATAGTGTGATATCAATTAACTATAGTATGATATCAATTAACTATAATTGTGATAGAAATTTTATTTTTTAAAAAATTGTGACCGAAAATTTTGACAAAATGAGAATATACATAATTATATAAAATAAAAGGAAGAAATAATATAAATTTTAAATATCTGAAACCTAGTAGTAGGTGTAGAAGTCCGCCTTTGGAAAATTACCCCGGCAGGCGGCGACTTGTCTTTTCGAGCTCATTTTCCAAATAACACAGCTATATTATATTGAAAAGTCCAAAAAATTATATTATATTATATGGATCATGAGGGGTAAGGGTGTAAACGAACAGAGCCGCTTGCGAGTAGCTCGGAGCTCGTCTCGTTAAAAACTCGTTCGAGCTCATATATTAAATCTCGTTTAATAAACGAGCCGAGCTCAAACTATGCAAAGTTCGACTCGTGAAAGCTCGTGAACAAGCTCGAATAAGGGCTCGCGAACCGGCTCGTAATTTTAATGTATTAATAATTTAATTTTAGATATACAATATATAAATTTTTATTCATTTAAATATTTTAAAAATATATTATTACAAAAAATCATAATTTTATAATAAATTATTTAGTAAATAATTTA
>CATIWO010292133.1:0-22147 GCA_949673435.1 Macaranga tanarius
TATGGATTAATACTACCCATGTATTAATCCTACGACTATGAACTTTTATAGTACAAGTACTAAATAAGTTTGTCACTCATATTATCAACTCTTGACGATAAACTTATCTAACATTGTACTAAGGGTAAATATTCAAATAAACAGACACTTTGATCCAAATGAATATATCATTGCCATGGGGATAAATATACAATGTCTATATACACATGAATGGCCATAGGGCACATCTATACTAACAGTTTTTACTACTTCATTACCTTTATAGGTGATCTATCAAGGTATGGGCACTTGTTTCTTATGAAGAACGAAAGTGAATCCTTTGAAAAGTTCAAGGAGTTTAAGGCCCAAGTAGAGAACCAAACTGGGAAGAGTATTAAAACTCTTTGATTGTATCAAGGAGGAGAATACTCAAGTACTGAGTTCATAGAATTCATTAGGGAATATGTCATTGTATCATAGCTCACGCCACAGTTGGATGGTGTATCTGAGAGGTGTAATCGTACCCTATTAGATATGGTATTATTCTGTGATGAGCTATACCAATCTTCCTATATCACTTTGGGGTTTTGCACTCTAAATGGTCTCCTATGAGTTCCATCCAAGTCTATTTCTACCATACCATATGAGATATGGCATGGTAAGGCACCAAGTCTTAAACATGTTAAGATTTAGGGGTGCCCGGCTTTTACCAAGAAGCTAAAATTAGATAAGCTGGATGCAAAATCGATTAAAGGAAGGTTTGTTGGATATCCTAAAGATAGTTTAGGATATTGCTTTTATCTTCCTGCTGAATAAGTTATTATTGTAAGCAGAGATACCATATTTCTTAAGAAAGAGTATCTTAAGGAAGGTGGCAAAGGAAGGAAGATAATGTTAGGTGAGGAGTCATCTAAAGAAGCCCAACAAATTGATCACATGGATGTTAATCAACCTGAAGAGCCTATTCCAATTGAGAATGTCATCACATCGACTCCTATAAGGTCTAGTAGGGTATCTCATCCTCTAGAGAGATATAATTTTCTCTATGATATGTAAGAGTTACATGCTCAAAAAGAAAGCATTCATGTTGATGATCCCACTGCATATGAAGAAGCTTTATATGATAAGATTCTTCAAGATGGCTTAAGGCAATTAGAACTGAAATGGATTCCATGTATGCTAGATAAATCTGGACACTTATTGATCCACCTGAGGGTATTGTACCTATTAGGTGTAAATGGATCTTCAAGCAAAAGATTGTTGTAAATGGGAATGTAGACACCTTCAAAACTAGGCTGGCAATGAAAGGGTTTCGCCAAAGGCAAGGGGTTGACTATGAGGAGACCGTCTTGTCGGTAGCCATGCTTAAATCCATTTGGATTCTTTTTGCCATAGCCACATACTATGATTATGAGGTTTGGCAAATGGATGTCAAAACTGCGTTCCTTAACAAATATGTTGAGGAAGACATTTTCATAAAGCAACCTAAAGGTTTTGAATCTGAGGAAAGCTTAAAAGTGTGCAAGCTTTATAGATCTATCTATAGTCTTAAGCAAGCTTTAAAGAGTTGGAATCATCGCTTTGATGAGGCTATTTGTTCTTATGGTTTCATTAAAAATGAGAATAAGCCATGTGCTTATAAGAAGGTTAGTGGGAGCTAACTCACTTTCCTTATCTTGTATGTCGATGACATACTTCTCATTGGGAACTACGTCGGCATGATAACTTCTGTAAAAGTATGGATATCTAAGACCTTCTCAATAAAAGACTTAGGAGAGGCTACCTATATTCTCAAGATTCGAGTCTATAGAGATAAATCAAAGAGAATGATAGGTTTATCTCAAACTCTTTACTTGGAAAAGTTATTGAAGAAATGCTTGATTCCAAGAGGGGATTGTTACCATTTAGGCGTGGTATTCACCTATCTAAGGTGATGTCACCCAAGACACTCGAGGAAATGGTGGAGATGGCCAAGTTTTCTTATGCTTTTGCTCTATAAAGCCTAATGTATTCTATGTTATGTACTAGGCTGGACATTGCCTATACTGCTAGTATGACTAGCAGGTTTCAATCCAACCTAGGCTTAGAGCATTGGGTGGCAATTAAGGCTATCCTTAAGCATTTGAGAAGGACTAAGGATTTAGTCTTGACTTATGGAGGAGGTTACTTACAGCTTCACAGATTCTGACTTATAGTCGGATGTGGATGATAGAAAGTCTATCTTCAGGTTTTGTCTTCACCTATAATAGAGGTGCAGTGAGCTAGAAGAGTTCCAGGCAGAGTATCACTACTGATTCCACTATAGAGGCCGTGTACATACACTCATCGATTGCTGCTAAGGAAGCTGTTTAGATTTAGAAATTTGTTACTAAACTAGGAGTTATTCCTTCTATTGAGTCAGTAGTACCTCTCTTCTATGACAACAATAGAGCCATCACTTTGGCAAAGGAACTGAGGTCTCACCAGAATTCCAAACACATCGAAAGGCGCTATTATATTATCAAAGAACTTATTAGAAAGGGCGATGTGATAGTGCAGAAGGTAGCTTCAGCCGATAATGTGGCTAATCCACTCACTAAGGTGCTTACACAGCTGCAGTTAGACCACCATCTGGAGAAGATGGGTCTTAGATATTAAATGGCACTAGTGTAAGTGGGAGATTATTAGTGTAGATGTGCCCTAGGGCCATTCTTATATGTAGACATTGCATATTTATCCCTATGGTAATAAAATATTAATTTAAATTAAAGTGCTAGTTTATTTGAATATTTACCCTTAGTATTATGTTAGATAAGTCTATTATTAAGAGTTGATAATATGACTAACAAACTTATTTAGTACATGTATAATAAATGTTCATATTCATTGGATTAATATATGAGTAGTATTAATCCCTAGACTATCACCTCTATTTATTTTATTTGATCGGTATGTGATATAAATAGTGGGAGGTAGTGAGTCTCACGCTACTTGATATGAGATATCAGAATAGACATGTGGATACTCATGTGATGGGTGGATCAAACTTTGATGTAAGTCTTATGATTGCATGGAAATTCACTTTTGTCAACAATCACAATCTTGGACATAATGGTGCATATGGTATTTTAACCTGAGGTGACATGGTCATCCACATATAATTGGTTAGAGTTTGTTACCACTTACATACCTGTGCTAGTCACGTATGTATATATGGTGTGTGGTGGCTCTAGTTAGTTATATGTAGGGATTAGTGATCGGCCAAGATGGAATTCATTACATGGAGTGAATTGGGATAAGATCATATGCTATCTAAGTTATTCTTTATGAATAAGTACCTGGCCAGGTCAAACTCGACTCACCCGAAAAGAGTTTCGGTGCTAGAAAAGAGTTTCTAGTAGTTGTTGTATTTTATTGAGAATTGAACTGAAGAATAGGCCATATGATTGAAACAATTAGAGTTTGACTAAACCGTGACTCTAGCCGATATCGGGATCTTATAATGAAGGGACATTATTTAGTGCACAGTAATAATATTCTATAGTTCTTGTGAATCTATGGAAAGCATTCATTTTTAATTGGGTAGTCGTGACATGTATGCTAGGGGTCACTCACGACTTATGGAAACTAAATTTGATTAATTGAAATTTTCACATTTAGCATGGAAAGGTGTTTCTATAATATTAAATGTTAATATTATTTTCCATTGCCAATTAGACTTGAACCTAGTAAGTCACACACATAAGAGTTGCACCGATGAAGATAATTATTGATTTAATTATTAATTAAAGAGTTTATTTAATTAATTAAATTAATTGAATTGGATTTGCACATATGCGGGGATCTAGAGTATTTTGAAATCCAAATTCAAAGATTATGACTAATTATAATTAAATAAATATTAATTTAAACTTGATTTGATATGTGATATTAAGTTCAAGAACTAAATTAATATTTGCCTCCAAATGGTAGTATGGCTATGAGATGGACCATATGTATTATTAATAGTGGGTTAAAGTTAGATTTTATTTAAAGAGTTTAAAAGAGCCCATAAGTTGTCTTATTTAGTTTGGTGTGGGCTTTGTTTAAGTGTTAAACAAGCCCATAACCTTAGCCCAACTCATTAAGGGTTAATGAAATCAAAGGCTAAGGTTATTCTTGTAACCAAACTAATCCCACTTATGACATAAAGATATCCATACATATAGTTAGAGTGTGAGACACTCAAACTATTATCAAAATGGATATGTTTAAGTTAGTGGGTTGTGTAGAGAATATACACAGTTGCACATTTGAGAGACATTTTTAATATTCTTACAAAAGAGAGAAAAAAGGTTGATATATCATCTTCTTCCTTCTTCTTCGAAGTGTAGAGAATAGAAAATATCACAAGTGTTATGAACTCTCAAGTTAAAGGCCATTGTTGTACAAGAGTTGTACAAGTCTACATCTATCATTGATATCTATTGGAGCTTGTCACCTAGTCCCACACATTCAAGCTTGGAGAAGTTCTAATAAGCATCTTGGGTCAAATAATAGAGGCTTGTGGGTAGTACTCCATCACCCTTGAAGATTTTCCTTGTACAACTTGTATGTTTCAAGCTAGAGGCTTCATATTTTGGGAGCTTGAAGCTTGTGGATCACAACCACCAAATTTTGTCGAGCATGCTACACACTTAGGAGTTTTGTAAGTGTTACTAAACTCTTAGTTGGTAGGCTTTGTGACTTAATGATATAACTTGATTTTTGATTTGAAATGTTGTCCATCATGCATGTTTTGACTATGTATATTTGCTTGTTATATGATTTTGGGCTAGATAAGATTCTAGTGTTGATGCAAGAGTTGTATGTAATTAAAATTTTAAAATTTTAAAATTCTACTTGATTTTGATTGCTTTGAATCTTGCCCCTTCAAGTCAGTCCAATTGTAACTCATGAATGATCGGATCATACAATTGCAGCTGGTGGAATGAATCCATTGAGTTTTGAATTGGGTATGAAATGAAATGAAATTATATTTGTAGTCATTTCTGTTTCTGAAAGCATAACACCTGCACAAAGATTAGACATGACATAAAGTGATTTCTAGACATTTGCTCAACTTTATTAACTTTAGTAAAGGAACATGACAAAAATTTCTAAAGCTGATTTAACAAAAAGGGTTGTTAGATTCTAATGTTTGGCTGGCATCTAGCATGCTGTGTCACCCAAGTTTTCATAAATCAGTTATGTTACTCATATCCATACCATATTATTTGTTATTTATCAGCTCACTTCGTTCAAACTCAAAATTTTCCATTTAAAAAAATAATTAAGCATAAATCTTTTAATAAAATTTTCCATTTAAAAAAAATAATTAAGCATAAATCTTTTAATATATTTATACGTATCAGTCTATTTATCGTCAGAATTCTTGTAAATTATAAAATTAATTGAGATGTGCCTACCTTTATATGCTATGCATGATGCAAGCTTTGAATTATACTATAAAGTATAAATTATGATTGATGAAATATGAGAGCATCAATCAGAAGGAAAATCCACTCTGTTGAAATGCATATACATATATAGAAGAAAAATTTAGTAGTAATTCAAGGTCTAATCCTAACTAACTACCGTTGGTCCACCGCCCTAATCAAACCTTGTTCACACCCAACTAGAGGTGATTAAAATTTGTTTACTTTGGACTCCCTCAAACCATATCCATATGGAAATAATCAAACAATACTCATTAAACCTTCTCAACTACTTCAATTTTGGATTTAGTATAATCATTTAATTCTTACTCATTACTAGCGAGCCTCCTAATATTTGAGATGGTGCTCCTTCTTTTCCATTAGTAATGGATTGGATAAAAATTGATAGATTTCTTATTATTTGGGTGTTTTCGATATTTTGAAAGAGGAAAAGGACTATAATATATTTTTTTTAATTATAAATTTTTTTTAAAGAAAAGTCCAATATAGTCTAATTTTTTTTAAAAACAAAATCCTATTGAAAATTAAAAAATAAAACATTTAGTGTCGATTTTGGAGAAAAATTGAAGATCCAGTTTGATTTTTTTCCTTTGTTAAATCCTTATAGAAGCCAATAATTCTATTTTAATGTATAAAATTCACCGCAAATTGAAAAAAGAAGATATATAAGTCCGGTTACTAGAAACTTGCTTGATTAATTCTAATGTGAGATTTAGTCCAACCCAAATCACATGTATTTTCTCTTTAGAGAAGAAAAGTTGCTATGCATTGAAACGCTCAACTATGGTTGGGTTCAGTTCGGGCTATTTCAATTCGGCATTGACTTTTACCTTTTTTTTTTTAAAAAAAAAGGTTTTTATAGTTAGTTTTAAATTTTTATTTTTTTAAAAAGTAAAATATAATTTTCTAGAAACAAAATTTAAAAAGTATTATAGTTAAGTTAATCAAAGAAAAAATTAATCTAAATTTGTAAAAACCTAGCCCAAATAGTAATGACAAAATTGATGTTTATTATAAAAAAAAGTATTTATTTCAAATATATAAATATGTGTGTATATATATATATAATGATGGATAAATATATAATATGTAATTTAAATATATATATATATATATATATATATATATATATATAATGATGGATAAATACATAATATGTAATTTAAATATTTAAATACAAAACAAGCAACATTAATTGCTCATTTGAATTATTAAAGATTTATAAATATATGTTTGAACTTCTTTAAAAGTATGAATAGAAGGAAAACATTTTTGGATAAAAAAAAAGGCATCTATTTTTTTTATATATAGTGATAAAAATGATCTCATGATTTATTTTAATAACTGAATTTGAGTCAATAAATTTGAATTTCAATTAAATTTTTCGTTTAAATTTATTATATTAACTTGAATTCAAACAAAATTCTCAACAATATTAAAATGTTTAAAGCTCTAAAATTTTAAATAGCTAAAATAACCATAATATTTGAAATTTATCAAATTCATATATATAAATCTATATTTACCTTGAGTCATTCATTATTATTAAAGTCAAATTATTTTTAATTTATTCTCAAAAAAAAAATATTTTTGATTTTTGATTTTTAAATTATAATATTTTCAAAGAGATATATTTTCATTCTTTTTGTATTCTAAAATTTATAATTAATTTCAAATCTTATTTATTTAATTTTTTTTAACATGCATATAATTATCTTTAAAAGTTACTCTTAAGTGACTTATTTATGTTTTTATAATTTACTATATATTTATAATTTCAAATAACCATTATTTTCATAAATGTATGTAATTTTGAAAATTCATTTAACTTCTAAAATTGTGAAAATTTTATTTTATGTGAATTCTATTTTAAATTATTGTAGTTGATATTTTTATTAAATTTTATTAATCTTAATATATTAATTAATTAATACACTAAGTGTGGTACCCCTCCTCACCGACACCCACGTCGTACAGATTTACAACTCGAACTGTCCAGCACGGAGTAACAGTATGGAAAGGTATACTTCTAATAAGAACCTAAGAAACTATCCAGATGGACTGGTTTAATAAACGGGGATAATAACTTATAAATATATTTACTGAGGTTGATTGTTTAATAACAATATAAAATATTATATGGTTAATATTGTCCAAACAACACAAGAATAGATAACAAATTTATACATATACCATCTAAACAACAAACATTGATATATGAAAAAGATAATATACATACATATACAAGATAATATACAGAGTTATTGTTCAGCGGCGAGGGAAAATACTAGAAAAAAAGGGCTAGCAAAAATATATACAATAAGATACAATAAAAAAGATCGAAAGCCCTAACAAAACTCTAGTAAAGGTAGGCTAACTAGCTAAGGATGTGCTACCCACATATTTACCCAAAAACAGTAGCAACTATCCTAAAGCTCAACCCTCTACCGGCAAAAAGTGGCATAACTTCAGTAGTAACTGTAATGACTAAGTCCAAGTCATAGTGACCCGGACTCCAACCTGTGTCTCATAGGCAACAGAAATGACTGTCAAACAACCATCCAAGAAGTCACTCCTCATCGTACTGGTGCGATACTCGATGGCTATGGGGTCTATCGAAATACGAAAAGACAAGTCGGCGTTGGAATCATATCGTATGAAATACATAACCTCTGTCTCATTATCATGGACATCTAGAGTCTAAGCTACCCACATGATCGACATTATTATTCTATACAATATGTACAATAGCTAGGCTGAAAATAAAATATTTTTACAAAAAGAGAGTGGTGAGTATTTTTATGTGAAATACTCAGTGAATGAATTCAATAAAATACTCTCGGTACAATAATAACAGCGTTTCAAATGATAATAAAAGTAATACAAAATCTATCGACATAAACAGTTTAATAATAACTGTAAATCACGAGTCAAAAAACCTATATTCAAACCACATAAATCAAATCACTTTTGATTTTTTTAAACAATAAAATCAATTCACAATGTCTCTTTATAATATATAATCAGATTGCTGTCAATGTAATGGGTACCATTCAGCACATTGAAGGTTCAGGCCAAGTATGCATACTGAATCAATAATCACATAAGTAGCTAATAAGACTTACTTCTGTATCCCAGATACAGGAAATATCATGAGTTGCTATATTTCGGACACAGTCTTACATCTCACTGAACCCTGCCGTACCCCGGACATGGTCTTACTGCAATCCTTTAGCATTCAATTACTCAAAATTATTCAAATTCAGTTCAAAAATGAGTTTATTCTTCAAAATAGACTGAAAAAACTTCTAAAAAATACATAGTGGCGTCGCCTGTGCTGCAGGGAGGCACTGCCCTTTGTCACAAAAATGCCGCCCTTCATCACAGAGGCGCCGCCACCTCGTCATAAAGGCGCACGCCTTTATGACTCAGAGGCATTACCTTCTCAAGGCGGAGGTGCACGCCTCCGTGCCATAGAGGCAGCAATGGGCTAAGGCGCACGCCTCTGCACTGAGGCGTCGCTTTCCTATTTCAGAATAGCAGATAAATTTTTAAATTTTAAAGAAACCGTTCGAAAATAAAATTTAATCAATCATTCAAATAATTAATCAAACCAACGAATCAATTATAGAAAATTATGGGATTGTGAAGTAGATAATCCACTCACCTACGTCGTTGGTTTTTTCCCCTTGCTACTAGCTCCTACGCGACTTACAGACGATCAAACGAACTTCAGCTCAAAACTCCATTTTCTTTGCCTCTGCTTCCTTTTCTTCTCTTTTACTTTTGCTTTTCTTTTTTTGTCTGTAAAGCCAGACAATTCTTCCTATCACTACATGGAAAGCAGTGATTCATCTACCACTTTTCGTGTGTTTAACACGTAAAATATTTTTTTTTTGATTTGTTGAATTGGGCGGTTGATTTCCTTTTACGAATAAGTCCTCGAACTTAATTATTTTCAACTAAGTCCTTTAAATTAAACTTATTTTCTATACAATCTAGTCCTATTAAATATAATATTAAATATTTAGGCACGGACCCGATAATTCTCCCCACTTAGAAAATTTCATCCTCGAAATTGGAGAATGCTAATATTCTCAATCAGCTTGGGGTATGAACAGTTGCGGGTATCGATGTCATATATCTTCTTCACGTTCCCATGTGGCTTCATCATGAGGGTGATTTTTCCACAATATTTTGACTAACGGAACAATCTTGTTGCGTAATATCTTCTAATATCTGGCTATGATCGTCACTGGTTCTTCCTCGTAGCTCAAATTTTCTTTTAGTTCTACATGTTGTTCTCGTAGTATGTGTGAAGGGTCACTTTTGTACCTTCTTAGCATCGATACAAAAAAAACGTCATAGATTCTAGACAAATTTAGAGGTAGTGCCAAACGATAGGCTACTGGCCCAACACGTTCGATTATCTCGTACGGTCCTATAAATCTTGGGCTTAGCTTGCCGTACTTACCAAATCTCAGCACTCCTTTCCATGGAAATATTTTTAAAAATACATTCTCTCCCACTTTATACTCAATGTCAGCTCGTTTCAAGTTAGCATAACTTCTTTGTCTATCCTGAGCCATTTTCAGGTTTGCTTGAACTATTTAAAGATTTTTTGTGGTTATCTGCACTAATTCTGGTCCTAATAACTTTCTTTCTCCAATTTTTTCCCAATAAATGGGGGTTCTACACTTCCTTTCATAAAGTGCTTCGAATGGTGCCATATCTATGCTACTCTGATAGCTATTGTTATAAGCAAATTCCATTAATGGTACTTTCTTATCTCAATTACCTCCAAATTCCAATGCGTTTGCTCTAAGCATATCTTCCAAAATTTGGATGATACGTTCAGATTGACCGTCCGTTTAGCGGTGAAAAGCTATACTAAATTTTAATTTAGTACCCAACGCTTTTTATAAACTTGGCCAAAAATATGAAGTAAATCTTGGATCTCGATCTGACACGATTGATATTGGAGCTCCATGTAGTCTCACGATCTGTTTTACATACAATTCTGCCAGCTTGTTTAAATTGTAGTTGGTTCTAACCGGTAAGAAATGCGCCGACTTTGTTAATCGATCCATGATCACCCAAACAGTATCATGTCCTTATTGAGTTTTTAGCAAACCTACCACAAAATCCATTGTGATATATTTCCATTTCCATTTAGGAATCGATAAAGTTTACAATAATCCTGCAGGATGTTTGTGTTCAGCTTTTATCTGCTAACACATCAAACATTTAGATACAAATTTTACCACATCACCTTTCATTCCTTTCTACCAATAGTTCTCCTTCAATGTTCTATACATCTTTGTACTTCCTAGATGCATAGCATACATCGAATAATGTGCCCCTTCCATTATTTCTCGTCTTAATTCTTCTACGTTTGTCATAAATAGTCAATTTTCAAATTTTAGAATTCCTTCTTCACTGCAAATTAATTCTTTCACCTTTTCATCTTTAGCATCTTTAGGCAGCCTTTTCGCTTCCTCATCCACTTGTTGTGCTACTTCGATTCTTTCGATTAAAATCGACCTCACCTTCAAAGTAGCTAATACTCCACTAGAAGAATCTACCTCAACTTCAATATTTAGTTTCCTCAATTCAATCAATAATGGTATTCTAGCCGTGCAGATATAATACAAATTACCGCTTGACTTTCAACTCAGCGTATCCATGACCACATTAGCTTTTCCTGATTGGTATTCGATTGTGCAGTCGTAATCCTTTAATAGCTCCACCCAATATTTTTGTCTCAAATTTAACTCCTTCTAAGTTAAAATATACTTCAAGCTCTTGTGATCCGTGAATATTTGAAAAGTGACTCCGTAGAGATAATGTCTCAATATCGTCAATGCGAACACCACTGCTGCCAACTCTAGGTCATGTGTGGGATAGTTCTGTTCATGCAGCCTTAGTTATCTTGATGCATATGCTATAACTTTTTTACATCAGCACACAACTAAGTCCTTACTTTGAAGCATCGCTATATACCACATAATGACCTCCTTCAACATGTAACGTCAATATTGGTGCCGTAACTAATTTTTTCTTTAAAATTTCAAACTCCATTGACATTTCAAACTCCACGTAAACTTCACATTCTTCCTTAGTAGCTTTATCAACGGTGATGCAATAATCGAGAAATCTTGTACAAATCGTCGATAGTAACCTGCTAATCCTAGGAAAATTCATATTTCTATTACATTTCTTGGTGGCTCCTAATTAATAATTACTGCGGTTTTACTGGGGTCTACGTATACTCTTTCAGCAGATATCACGTGTCCAAAAAATATAATTTTGTCCAACCAATATTCGCATTCATTAAACTTTGTATAAAGCTATTTATCTCTTAAAATTTCTAATATTATTCTCAGGTGTTCTTCATATTCCTCTTTTAATTTTGAGTACACTAGAATGTCGTCAATGAACATGATCACAAACTTGTCCAGATATGGTTTGAATACATAAGTCATCAGGTCCATAAATGCAGCCGGTGCATTTGTAAGTCCAAATGGCATAATGAGAAATTCGTAGTGTCCATATCTCATTCTGAATGCAGTCTTGGATACATCGGATTCCTTAATCCTTAACCGGTGATAACTAGAGTGCAAATTAATTTTTAAAAATACTTTCGTTCCTTACAGCTGATCAAATAGATCCTCTATCCTTGGCAAAGGATATTTATTCCGGATTGTAACCTTATTCAGCTGTTTATAATCTATACATAGTTGAAAAGATCTATCTTTCTTTTTCATGAACAATACAGGTGCTCCCCAAGGTGAAAAGCTTAGTCGGATAAATCCCTTATCCAACAGCTCTTGCAATTGTATCTTCAGTTTCTTTAATTCTACTGGAGCCATGCTATACGGTGATTATAATATAGGTGCTACTCCAGGTATGAGTTTGATTTCAAACTCAATCTCCCTCTCTGGTGGTAATCCTGGTAAATCTTCAGGAAATACGTTCTCGAACTCGTTTACCACTGGTAATTCTTTTAATTTCGTGCCTTCTTTCCGATCTTCAATCACTGAGGCTAGATAGGCTTTATATCCCTTCCTAAGATATTTTTTGACTTTTATCATCGAAATAATCTTAATAGGAACCTTCCTATCTGCTCCAACAAATATTATCTTCCTTCCACTTTCTCCTTCCATTTCTACTTACTTTTCAAAGCAATTTATATTAGCTCGGTAATGGCTCAACCCATCCATTCTGAGTATAGCATTAAATTCATTAATATGTAGGGGTATGAAATTCCATTTCATTTTACCCCCGTTAATTTCTACCAAGATATTTCTACACACCTTCTTACATATACACTCATACCAATAGGCATGCTCACTATCACAGATTCATTCAAATCATCCATTCTAAGTCTATTATGTATCACAAATGTTGACGATAAGAATGAAAAGGTAGTACCTAGGTCAATAAGTATGCGTGCTAACTTACCATTAATATGCGCCTTACTTGCTATCACATCTGGAGATTTCTCTACCTCCTTTTCTGTAATAATGTAAACCCTTACTTGTTGCACACCTTTAATTGCAGTACTCGATTCTCCTGGTTGGTTTTGATGTGGTTCCTTTGCTTTCATTCCTTCTCGAGCTGTGTTCGCATGTCTTCCTGCCCTAGTTGTTCTCCCACCTCGCTCACTTCGAGGAGCATAAGATGCTTATACTGAAGATTCTCCGGGTGGTGCTTTCAAGCAATTTTTAGAGTAATGTCCAATTTTATTACACCAATGATTCTTTTTACATACATTACACCATAGCAATACGTCTTTTTTCTGTGGGCCAAATCCAGCACCGATTTATCCTGACAGTTTTACCGGTTGTCTAACCGACGCCTGACTTCCTTGAGGTCAATTTCTACCTCCTGTCCTCACATTGCTTCTGGAATAAGGAAAGAATCTCGATCATCGATCCTCATTCCTTCTCCATTGCTGCCGCGATGATTCAGGTTGTTGATTTCGTTGGGTCTGAGTCGAAGCTTCAAATTCTTTATCTAACTTTTCCTGCTATATTACTTTTTCAATCTAGCCTCAAAATGTAGTTCTAGCATACAAATTTAGCTTTCCTTGTAAGGATATATGTAATCCCTCACGAAACTTCTTACTCTTTTTCTCTTTGGTAGGGTAGATATCCTTGGCGTATTTGTACTAATCTTTAAATTTATCCACGTACTCTCTTACGGTCATTAATCCTTATGTCAGATTGATAAATACAGTCAACTTCTCTTTTCGATAGTTTTCAGTTAGATATTCTCTGCGATATTCTTCCTGAAATACCTACCAATTCAGAACTTTTCCATAGAGATTCTGAATTGGGGTCATCTAATCATCAACTTTATCGAATATCAATCCATAAATATTGCCCATCTTTTCTTCATTGGTCAATTGTAGAGTCGTAAAAGCTTTCTCCACGGTTTTGATCCATTTGTCGACTTATCCTGGATCCAACGTGCCGTAGAAATCATATGCTCTACATTTCTTTGCGTATTCAATTATATCTCCAGGCCTCTTATATTTTTCTCTGTCTCTTTCTACCATTGTTGTGGCCATCGTTCGTGCCAATTCTACAGTATCCATATACATCATTAGTGGCACTAAGTTAGCTTCATTTTCACGCACCGGCGGTGGTTGTGGTTCATTTCGTGCTCACCTTGGTATGTTAAAATTCAGTATCGTCATTCTTGACATTGAACTACCTTGCCCACTCTCAGTACTACGTGCTCGTCCATCACTCCTTTCGTTGCTAACAAAAACTTTTAATAGGGATCTATTTTGTGGTATATCTTTGCTCCTATTCACATTTTCTACCCTTTCTACTATGTCCATTCTATTTCCCTGAGCACCTCGGCCTCTCGGTCTACCTCGAGCATCTAAACCACCTCCCCTAGTTCTTGCCATAACTTAACTTCTTGCAATTTAAGATCAACTCGTTCAGTATTCTTAAATCATCACATATCACATCATCAATCGTCATTATTCATTCATCACATAACTTTCTTCCAAATTTCAAATTTCATAGCCTAAGCTTTAAAAGTCATTAGAAATATCATTTCCACAATCTGAGTTTCAAAATTAATAATATTCTTAATCTTATAATCTAAACTTTCAAAACCTAGGCTCTGATACTAAAAATTATGGCGCCCCTCCCCACCGACAACCACGTCAGATAGATTTATAACTCGAACTGTCCAGCACGGAGTAACAGTGTGGAAAAGTATCACTTCTAATAAGAACCTAAGAAAACTATCCAGATGGACTGGTTTAATAAATAGGTTTAATAACTTATAAATATATTTATTGAGGTTGATTGTTTAATAACAATATAAAATATTATATGGTTAATGTTATCCAAACAACACAAGAATAGATAATGAGTTTATACATATACCATCTCAATAACAAACACTGATATATGAAAAAGATAATATACATACATATATAAGATAATATATAGAGTCATTGTTCAGCGGCGAGGGAAAATACTAGAGAAAAAGGGCTAGCAAAAATATATACAGTAAGATATAATAAAAAGGATCAAAAGCCCTAACAAAACTCTAGTAAAGGTAGGCTAACTACCTAAGGATGTGCTACCCACATATTTTTCCAAAAACAGTAGCAACTGTCCTAAAGCTTAACCCTCTACTGGTAAAAAATGGCATAACTTCAGTAGTAACTGCAATGACTAAGTCCAAGTTATAGTGACCCGGACTCCAACCTGTGTCTCATAGGCAACAGAAATGACTATCAAACAACCATCCAAGAAGTCACTCCTCATCGTACTGGTGCGATACTCGATGGCTATGGGGTCTACCGAAATATGAAAAGACAAGTCAGCGTCGGAATCATGTCGTATGAAATACATAACCTCTGTCTCATTATCATGGACATCTAGAGTCTGAGCTATCCACATGATCACCATTATTATTCTATACAGTATGTACAGTAGCTAGGCTGAAAATAAAATAATTTTACAAAAAGAGAATGGTGAGTATTTCTATGTAAAATACTCAGTGAATGAATTCAATAAAACACTCTCGGTACAATAATAATAATATTTCAAATGATAATAAAAGTAATACAAAATCTATCGACATAAACAGTTTAATAATAATTGTAAATTATGAGTCAAATAACCCATATTCAAACCACATAAATCAAATCACTTTTGATTTCTTTAAACAATACAATGAATTCACAATGTCTCTTTATAATATATAATTAGATTGCTGTTAATATAATGGGTACCATTCAGCACATTGAAGGTTCGGGCCAGGTATGCATACCGAATCAATAATCACATAAGTAGCCAATAAGGCTTATCTCTGTATCCCAGATATAGGAAATATCATGAGTTGCTATGTCTCGGACACAGTCTTACATCTCACTAAAACCTGTTGTACCCCGGGTACGGTCTTACTGTAATCCTTTAGTATTCAATTACTCAAAATTATTTAAATTCAGTTCAGAAATGAGTTTATTCTTTAAAACATACTGAAAAACTGCTAAAAATACATAGTGGCGTCGCCTGTGCAGTCCTTCATCATAGAGACGCCGCCTTCCATCACAAAGGCGCTGCCACCTCATCATAAAGGCACACGCCTCTGTGACTCAGAGGCGTTGCCTTCTCAAGGCGGAGGCGCACGCCTCCGTGCCATAGAGGCGCTGCCTCTAGGTCTTAATGGGCTAAGGCGCATGCCTCTGCACTGAGACGTCACCTTCCCATTTCAGAATAACGAATAAATTTTTAAATTTTAAAGAAACTGTACGAAAATAAAATTTAATCAATCATTCAAATAATTAATCAAACCAACGAATCAATTATAGAAAATTATGGAATTTTGAAGTAGATAATCCACTCAGCTACGTCGTTGGTTCCTCCCCCTTGCT
This sequence comes from Macaranga tanarius, assembly GCA_949673435.1. Lineage (NCBI taxonomy): Eukaryota > Viridiplantae > Streptophyta > Magnoliopsida > Malpighiales > Euphorbiaceae > Macaranga > Macaranga tanarius. The sequence goes on from CATIWO010292133.1 coordinate 16,348, forward strand.
ACTAGCTCCTACGCGACTTACAGACTATCAGACAAATTTTAGCTCAAAACTCCGTTTTCTTTGCCTCTGCTTCCTTTTCTTCTCTTTTACTTTTGCTTTTCTTTTTTTGTTTGTGAAGCTAGACAATTTTTCCTATCACTGCATAGGAAGCGGCGATTCATCCGCCGCTTTCCATGTGTTTAACACGTAAAATATTTTTTTTTGATTTGTTGAATTGGGCGGTTGATGCCCTTTTACGGATAAGTCCTCAAACTTAATTATTTTCAACTAAGTCCTTCAGATCAAACTTATTTTCTATACAATCTAGTCCTAATTAAATATAATATTAAATATTCGGGCATGGATCTGACAGTAAGTGTTGATTATTTAACACAAAAAAAGTTAAAAAAAATTAAAACACTTTTTCTCACTCTTTTCTCTTCATAATTTTTCTTCAAAATTGTTTTTATAAGTTAATTAATGAAATTTTTACTCATAATATATATGATTGAAGATGTGATTGTGAAATTGAAATGAATTGCTTTAATATTAGTTTTCAAAATAAAGTGTTATAAATACTATATTCTAAAGTAATGTTTCTTAAATGTTTAATATTGTTTATATTTGTCAAAGTAAAATTTATTAATTTTTTCAAATATTGAGAACAGTTCAATTGTTATTTCTTTTCCTCAAAAAATTATTTTTTTTCGAATAAGTAGATATTTACATTTTTGTGTTTTGATTCAGAAATAAATTTAAACTAAACATTAATATAATTAATAATTATATATCTATACTATAGTATATATAAAACTATAAATAGAGGTAAAGCATTTTTGATGAAAAGGGACATATTTTTTTTTTATGTATTGATAAAATAGTATTAATTTATTTTTAAAAAAATTTAAAATTAATAAAGATAGTTTTAATTAGTTTTTGTAACCAAATTTTTTTAAAAATAATTAGTTTTTATTTCTAAAATTTTTAAAAATTAGATAAATTTAAATAAAAGTAAAATAATTTATATTATTTTAGTCATTAGCTTTAAATAAATATATAAAATATTAAATTATTATAAGATTCATATATATATATTTTACAAAATTTCTTATTTATAATGTATTATTACATCTTGAAAACAAATTATGATTAATAAATATAATTAATATTTTTATTATTAATATAATTTATATAATTTTACATAATCTATAATACATATAAAAGTAATTAAAAATTATAAAAAATAAAAAACTTAATGAATTGATATAAAAAGGAATTATATCACAAGATTTTTTTATATAGTTTTATATGTAAATGTCTAAGAAAATGCAATTATTTTGAAAAATATAAATTTTATTCAATTAGAAAAATCATTTTAAATAATGTCAAAAAAATAATTTTTTTAAATTTAAAGTAAGCTAAATATTTTAATTTAAAATTTTTATTTTATTTTAGTATGAATAATAAATCTATAAATTTATTTTAATTATATTATTGATAAAATAATATTACTTTTCTGAATACAATATTAAATTTATATATTTATAATTATATTATTTTTTATTTAAATATTTAACTTCATCACTGATATAAATATGTAAATATTTTTATGTAATTATCATTATATTAAATATTCTTTTTTTTATACTAACTCTTAAAATATTAATATATATTTTATATGAATAATTATAAATAATATATATTATTTAGTATTAAAAATTCACTATTTCATATTATAATAATCTATATATTTTATTATATAAAAAATTAAAATAAATTGTGTATTTAATAAATATTTTAATAATATGCAGCGCACATTAGGACTGAGCATCAGACGGGTCGGTTCGGTTCGGGTTTGGAATTGCGCTACCGATCGGGTTCGGAAATGGGTATGGACAAGCTGAAGAGTGGGAAATTGCAAAATTAAACCGACGGATCGGGTAACTGAAATTCTTGGGTTATTCGGTTTGGTTTTTTCGGATGGGCTCGGTTTGATGCAGCCCATTAAAAATAAGCCCAAAAGGAAACTATACTTAATTTTCATTATATTTTGGCCTTAGCCCAAGTTTACATGCCCATTTTTACATGCCTAGTATAAACATAAATACAAATTTGGCCTAAGCCCAGCTTTCTAAGGCCTAATACAAAAATAAATACAAATTTATAACAAGAAGATAATCTAACTATATGATCAAATAATCCTAACCTATCTGATCAAATAATTACAAAATCACTTTGTTTATACTCCAATTCTGAATATGCTGTACATTTTAACAAAATGAGATTGTGGTGTGCTATGCATTTTCAATCAAAAAAGTAGCACAAAGAATAGGAGTCCATCCAAAAAATACTAGGAGTCCTTCATTCCTACAAAATGTGAATATAAACACTGTTAAAATAATAACACACATCACTGAAATCACAAATGTTATAATAAAAAAAATGAGATGAGTTTCAGAGAAAGTTTTTTAAATCAACAACATAATGTTTCTAATAAAGTTTCTGGCAACAACATCAATGCCACCAAAGAAACTTTACAAACCATCTAGTACTTGAATCATATAGGTAATAGAGGTGGAAGCCTCATCATCAACTCATCTCATATAACAAACAAAAAAATAAAAAACCAAAGAGATGTGAATTAAAGTATCAAATAGAAAAAAGTTATCCACTGCAAGCAGTAAGTCTCCAGTCCTGGTTTACAGCCACAACAATAGAAGCTTGATTAATTGCTAACAATTCAAAAAACAACCCGTTGCAACAAAATGTTAGTGGGAATAGGGGAGGCTCAGATTTGTTAATAAAGTCATGCTAATAAAAATGCAGCCACATTTCCTGACAAGTATAATTAAAATAAGCTACCAAGGAAACTTAAGCAAAGCATTCTCTAAAGTGACTCAAATTAAAGTGAGTGGAAGCAATCATCATAGCCTCAAAAACAAACAATGTATGCAATAATAACACTGTGAACAACATGCAATATTGTAATTCATGCTCATCAGTGGAGGTCACATTTAGGCAGAGTATAAAATATTCACAAGCACAGATAGCAAATAGAATCATATGCAACCAACATTGTTAGCGTATTTACTCAAATATAGGTAGGCAAAATGTGCAACCAAAATCAGTTAGGAATTAAGATGTGGCTAAGGCAGGTGTTATAGTTGGCCCAACACCAACTGCTGGTAGCTCTACAATATATAAAACAACAAGTATTAGTAATTGTGGATAAATAAACAAATCTAGCAGAAAGAAAGTGAAAAAAAAACCAGGCTTAATACCTTTCTCAAAGTTCTCTAACTCCTCAATTGCCTCTTCAACTGAAACAGGCTTACTACCTTTTCTTAGCTAATCAGATGTGCAAATCAGTTCTTCCACAATCTTTGGAGTCAATGAACTCCTAAAGTCATCAAGTACTCTCCCACCAGTACTAAAAGCACTTTCAGAAACAACAATTAAGATGGGAATAGCCAAAACATCACGAGCAAGGTTAGAGAGAATTGGGAATCTCTCTGAATTCAATTTCCACCACCTCAATACATCAAAATTCCCATCTTCTTCAATAATTGCTTCATTCAGATATAAATCAAGATCACTCTTTTTGCTTCTACCTAAACCTTCCTCCATTTTTTATTTCTTAAACCTGGCTTTTAAAACAAAGACAGTTGAACTAGAAGTAGGTACACCAGCACCATAATCAGATTGGCTAAGAGTTCCAGAATCAGATAAGTAACTCTGAGAAGCAGTTGCATTGAAAGGTTTGTAAAAGGCATCATAATCTTCAAAAAGTTCATATAGGGCAGATTTGACATTGTTGAATAAGCTTCCACCTTGTTCAACTCCATAAATTATATTTAATGAGAATCCCATGAATTCAATTTTGTCCCTATGATCAAGAATGTTGGCAATGAAAATTAGCATGTTCATTTTTTACGGGTCATCCCAATACTTGTCAAACTTGGACTTCATGCTAACTCCCATCTACCTAACATGTAAATTATATGATTTTTTGCCATTCATTGAGAATGCAGAAAAGGTTTGAAATTTCACTAGAAAATGAATTGGGAGTAATATATTTTGAACCTGAAATTCTTAAAGTCAAATCATAGAAATGCTGAAGGAAATTCACATACTCTTTCACTAATTACCAATCCTCAAAACTAGGGACATTCTCACCCAAATCTGCCCTAAAACTGAACTCTTGTTCTTCAAAAATCTGAAATGACTTTTTATAACTACATGTAGTCCTTAACATCAGGTATGTTGAGTTCCACCTAGTGGGAACATCAAGTGACAAATTTGATTTGTAGTCAACACCCACCAATTCACTATATTCCCTAAATTTTTTCAGTCTAGCAGGGGAGTTTCTAACATACCTAACAGCTTCCCTCACCCTTTTAATTGCTAGGTTAGCATCTTTCAAACCCTCATTAACTACTAGATTAAGAATAAATGCAAAGCACCTCATATGGACATACTTTGCTCTAACTAAGCTTACTCCCCAAGTTAACATTTTTTTTTAAAATAAGAAATTGTTATGTCATTTGATGAGGGATTGTCTACTGTCACACTAAAAATATTGATTAAACCCCACTCAATTAAGCATCTTTCTAAAGCTTTGGCTATGTACTCCCCTCTATGTGAAGAAACAGGGACAAAGGATATAATTTTCTTGTGTAGCCTTCATTCATCATCAATGAAATGTGCTGTAATACACATATAATTGATTCTCTGGTTTGAAGTCCAAGAATCAGTGGTCAGGCTGACCCTTTGAGAATGTTCTTTAAATTTTTTTTTATTTTAGTTCTCTCTTCCACATAAGAAGCAAAACAGTCCCTATTAACCATCCACCTAGAGGGGATCTTAAACCTAGGACATGCTGCAGCAACAAAGTTTTTAAACCCCTCCCCTTCAACAAACCTGAAAGGCAACTCATCAATAACTACCATTTTAGCAAGTGCAGCCCTAATTAAGTCCTGGTCAAACTTCCAAGTGCCAACTATACCTAAGGGTTCATTTCCCATTGCTTCCACCCCATCAGGTTTAAAGGTTAAAAGGGCTTGTCTAAAGTCTTTGCTGTGTGGCATTTTTTTGCATTGTAACATGTGATTTCTCATTAAAGATGTGCTATGTTTTTTTGGGTTAGCATTAAATTTAGCAGAATAATAAATACACTTAGCTTGTTGTGTAGTGCCTGATGTGTACTAATCCGCAAGCGTACAGAATCGTATCAAGTAGTAAAGAAAGATATCGTCCCTTAGAGATTTGTGGTTGAATATTGTAATACTAACTATGCTTATTTGTTTAGACAACGAAATAAAGTTTATAGTTTCAAAGAAATAAACTAAACTAAAGAAAATAAATACACAATTCAATGCAATTATAAAAACCTAGGGTTCTCATTCTTAATTGACCATTCCAAAGAATTAATTACAAACATAGGTCCACACTAGTTCTAATTCATTATGAAGGGATCTTAACAATTATAGATCTTCCTCTCAGATAAACCTATAATTAAATCAGAAATAATTAACACTAAGTTTAACGGCTCTTACCAACCTAATGTCTTTTAAAACCAATTTTAATGCACAACCTTTAATCAATATTAATCAACTTAAATGTCTCTCGACTAAATAAGTAACTAATAGATTATTGCCATATCCTACAGAACGTATCTCTTGATTAAGTCTATAGTGTTCATTCAATTTTAGGTTGATCAGTCCTAAAACGACATTGAGTTCAACAACAACCAATGAATTAAATCTAGCAACCTAACATAATCACATTAAGCACATGGTCAAGTTCAGAATAAGAAACCCTA
>CATIWO010292153.1:0-18409 GCA_949673435.1 Macaranga tanarius
TCTATAGTACATGTACTAAATAAGTTTGTCACTCATATTATCAACACTTGATAATAAACTTATCTAACATTGTACTAAGGGTAAATATTCAAATAAACAAACACTTTGATCCAAATGAATATTTCATTGCCATGGGGATAAGTATACAATGTTTATATACATGAATGGCCACAGTGCACATCTACACTAACAGGTTCTGGCCTAAGGCAGATCGACCGACGAGAGTTCCATAAGCCATATCCAGAGGCAATTGATAGTGATAATCCCTACCCTAGGGGTTATAGGATTTGAGAGTTCTCTTATTTCTCAGGAGAGGAATGACAGTCCACACTGGAGCATGTTGTAAAGTTCACTATACAGTATGGTGAACTTGTAAATTATGACAATTTCTGTAATTTTAAGTTGAGATTGTTCCCAAATTCACTAACTGGAACTGCTTTCACTTGGTATACAACATTACCAAGGAATTCTGTGTTTACATGGCAGGAAATAGAGAGAGCATTCCATAACCAATTTTTTAGGATGGAACCCGAAGTCTGTATTGCTGAGTTGTCTAGGATGACATAGAGGCCTGGAGAAAATACGATTCCTTTATTGCTTGTTTCAAAAAGATGAGAAATTGTGCAAGATCTTCCTACCAAAAACTGAATATGTGAAGATGGCTCAGAGAGGGCTAGACATTGAGCTCAAAAAAAAGTTCCAGGGGATATAGTTTAGAGATTTCTATGAGTTATCAGTAAAGGTTGCAGAGTACGAAGAGCTCCTTCGTGAAGAGAACCAGAAGAGGAAATCAACCATGGGGACCTATTTCCAAGAGGTCCATAATCAAGAAGTGGCCATTGCAGATCTTTCTACACAGGGATCCTTTATTTGCCCTCTGCTGATAAAGAAAACACTAGAGCTATGGAAGAAGTCCCATACCACTAGTGCTCAGCCTCAGTACACCTTTGAAGTATCAAAGACTGAAGAAATCTTTGATTATCTAGTGAAGGAGAAGTTTGTCACTTTTTCTAAAAATTATAAAGCCCCAACAAAGGAGGAGTTGAACGGTAGAGAATACTGTAAATATCATGATTCATATAACCATTTCACTAATAATTATTGGACTTTTAAAAATATGGTGCAGGACATAATTAATAAGGGAATTTTAAAATTCCCTGAAAAGAAGGAGACCATGTTGGTAGATGAAGATCTCTTCCCTTTAGTGGCTAATATGAGCACAACAGTCTTTGATCTCCGTTCACTCATCAATCAGAGGAGGAGGATCTGTAAGGAGATGGAAAGGAGACCTAGAACATTGTTCAGGAATGTGTGGGTCAGAAGGCCAGAAACAGAAGAAGGATCATCAAATGCAGGAGCTAAGAGAGCTTTGCCACTAACAGAGAAGGGGATCCAAAGGAGAGCTCCAAGATTTATGGTTCCCCCAAGAGTACCCCTAGGGAATCAGTGGTACAAAGTCAAACATAAGAGGTTCCCTCATCCTCTTACCAGAATGCAAAAAAGGAAACTCCAAACACAGGGAGCCTTAAAGAGGAGAATGAAGAAAATGGAGGGCTCCCCATAGAAATCCAAATTCAGGAGAAAGGCTACTGAAGATGGAGAAGAAGGGATAGCATTTAAAGGGGATCCAGATGACTATGAAGATCTAGAGGAGATCCAGATGAAGGATCTTAAGGAGGCTCCTATAAAATTCGAAGATACAAAATCAGAAGTTACAGATCTCTTGGAGGAGATTAACCTTGGTTCCCTAGAGGAACCAAGAATAACTTATGTTAGTTTTTTATTATAGGGAGAGCTAAAGGACCAAATAATTCATACTTTGAAGGAGTTTAAAGACTGTTTTGCTTGGTACTTTGAAGAAGGAGAACTACAAAAAGTGAGCACTAATGGGCAGTACCTAAAGGAATCTTTTCCCACTATATGGGAAATAATGAAAAAAATAAAACTATGATGTAAGGCCGTCATCATGACCATATAGCTAGGAAGAACCATTAGTATTCAAGATAATGTAAAGCCGAACTATGGTTATTTAAGCAAGTTCTTCCTACAAATAGGCCCTAAGGCCTGTTTCTCTGTATATATTTTTTTAGTTTTTTAATAAAAATGAGGTAGGCCTCTTGGCCACCTTATTTATTTGGATTGTTTTTTTTTACTTTTTAAGTCTTGTAAGAGAATCAACCACAACAAAGATCACAGATAAATGATCAATGAAGTAGAGAGAGGAGATCACTACAACATGGTAGGAGCTAGATATAGTGATGGAAAACTCACAGCTAAGGTTGAGGTTAATAGTGCAATAACAACTCCCCTAGCCATGAATCTCTGTAAGGGTCTCTCCAGTGATTCTCTTCACAGTCAAGGTTCTCAAGGGTCTCTGCAAGGGTCTCTCTAGTAGTTCTCTTTATAGTAAAGGGTCTCTCCAGTGATTCTCTTCACAGTCAAGGTTCTCTTCAAGGTTCTCTCAAGTGGTTCTCTACTGTGTCAAGGTTCTCTTCAAGGGTCTCTTTCCAGTGGTTCTTCAATGTCAAGGGTCTCTCTCCAGTGGTTCTTCAATGTCAAGGGTCTCTTCAAGAGTTTCATCAAAACAGTAAAGATGGAACATTTATGCATATAAATAGGCTTTTACATGCCATTTATATGCAGAGGGGCATTGTTTGCACCCAAAATTATATTTTGGAGAGTCCATAAGATTATAGGCCCATGATCCTAGTTAATTAATTGATTTTACATATGGTTATTTGTAAAAAAGGAAACTGATAGAAGAGGAGATAAGATGTTTGAATTTCAAATATAAGAAACGTGTAGTAGTGGGCTAAAGAGCAGTTACTCAAGAGAAAAGTTATTAACTCCATGGATAAAAAGGACTCTCCTATAGAACAAATGGACAGCCAAATCAAAACTAAACCAGACAACAAATCAACTCTGTAGAATTTCAATTTAGCTTTTTAATTTAGATTTTATTTCTAATTTTCATTATCCTGTTATTATTTCCTGCAATCAAACTCTGTTAGTAATTAAGTTTCCGTTTATTTTCAATGAAGCCCTTTATTTTCCTTACAGAGCCCCTAGGTCCCTTTTATCATTTTCTTTAATTTTCAACTTTCATTATGTATTTTTGGTAACATTAGTATTAAATATAACTTTTCATCAATTTGCAGTTGGTTTAGGAATCTAGTAGGCTTAGGTCCCTTAGCTTACACTAAGGTCTCTGATAGAGGTCAGATCCCCAAGGTTGGTGTACCTCACACACCTGGCACGCTCTAAATTTACTTACAAGGGCCAGAAATGCAACAATTTTATTTAATTATTTAAAAATAACAATAAAATAAAATTATTAAAATATATTAATTGATTAGTTTTAATAAAATAAGAACTAGAAATTGATTTTAGTTTTTCAAAAATAAAAAATCACTTTTTTTTTAATTTAAATTGTTTAATTTAAATTGTTTAATAAAAAACAAATTATATCAACAATAATTAAAATTAATTGACAGGAACCGTTTTCACTTAAATGCCATATCTAGTTCAAATAATAGTATATATAATTTTCTTAAATTAATTATTGAGAGATTTTGTTGCTCTTATAATTCTGGTAAAATCGAATTGGATTAGTTATAATCTAGTAGACTCTGCATACCCGTCATTTAGACAAAGGTGAAGATTTTTGCACTCCATCCATTTATTTCTACACTCCTTATTTATTTTTTTGGAATTATAAATTACATCATTATCCGTTTATTTGAAATATTTATTTTTCACTAATTATCATTCCTAAACTAGCATTTTTCTAATTTTTTTTCTAAATTCACTGTTTGATGTTTAATATTATAAACCTACTTGTGCTTCTTAAGCTTACATTTTCTTTTTGCATTAAAAAATTTAGCATAGTCAACTATTTTTTAAAAACTATTAATTTACCTTTTAACTTGTCTAAATCATTGTAAAATTTGTACCAATTACAAAAAAGATAACAATTTTTATTTATTTTTTATTAACATTTTTTTAAATATCATATATACATTATTTTATTTTTATTCTTCTTATCATAATTTTTAAAAGTTAATATAAAATCAAAATATATGATTAAAAAATCATTATAAAAATTTAACAAAAATTCATCATATAAAAACTATTGTAATTTTAAATTTTATGACAAGTGTTATAATATATTAATAATAGAAAAAAATAAATGCTATATTTTCTTTTTATTAAGTATATTTTTTATAATTTAATTTAATTAAAGCATGTGCAGGATATAATGTCACGTCCGTACTTAAATAATTAAGTTATTTTGGGTCAAGACTAAATTGTATAGAAAATAAGTTTAAATAGAGGACTTAATTGAAAGAAATAAAGTTGAGGGGCTTACTGATTATAAGGCTTAAACCACCTTAAAAAAAAGAATTGATTACTGGGCCATGTGCTAGCCCATGAGAAGGGAGGGAGTGACTCATGCAGCATGATTATATAAGAAGTTTAGTTTTTAGTACAGATTTTGGTACCAAAAACTAAATGAAAAAAAAAAGAGAAGAGCTATAGGATTGGGAAGCAGAGGAGGCAGGGAAGGAAGAAGCGTAGGCAGTTTTGTGAGTTAATATTTATTTATTTATTATTTGTTTATTTATTTATTTATTTGGCCATTTATTTATTTCATTATATATTTTTATTAATTTTTCTACATTATTTATTTATTTATTTTAATTGAGTAGTTGTGTATAGTCGAAACCTAGGGCCGAATACACATACTACTATATAGGTGTAAATCCATGTCTGGAATATGGTATGACTGGTAAGTGTGTATAGTCGTTGCCTGGGGTTGAATACACATGTTACCATATAAATGTGAGATGGTACATATCTATAGCCGACTCCTGGGGCAGGATACATATGTTACTATAAATGTATATAGTTGTTGCCAGGGGCTGGGTGCACATTTGTAAATATAGGGTTGGTGAAAGTGTATAATCGTTGCCTGGGGCCGGGTACACATTCTACCATATGGAAGTAAAATAGTTATATTAATAAGTGTGTATAACCGTTGCTGGGGGTCGGGTACACATCTTATGTTTTGAACGTAAGTTGGTAGTCTACATAGCCGTTGCTAGGAGCCGGGTATATATATATATATTCTCTTTTGTAAATGTAAAATTTATCCGAGGTATATGTTTATCTGTTGCCTGTGGCCAAATAAATATATTAATTTTAGATCTTTGAATATCTTTGGTAAATCATATTGTGTTATGTATTATATGAGAAAGTTTTTTTAGAAAGGGAAATTTAATTGAAATGTTTTAAAAGGATTATTTTAAATAATTCTTATTAATTGACTATGAACTTATTTAATTTTTATGGATAAGCTGGAGTGTTATTTTTGTTCACTCACTGAGTATTTTCCACCGAAAATACTCGCCACTCCTTTTTATTAATTTTTCAGAGTTGAGTAGCTATTTGGGAGATAGCTAAGTATTTGATAAGGGAGGCAGAAATAGTGAAGAATATTATTTAGATAGATTATTTAGTAACAGTTGTAATTAATAATTTGTACTATGAGGAATGTATATAATAGTGATGGTAATATTTTGGGATGTATTATGATTTAAGAGTTATCTAGTGGATGATCAATTAAGAAGTAATACTCGGCCATATCAATACTTAAGTTAGGAAGGTCAAGTATGTAATTTTCTAATAAGGGTAGTGGTGGAGTCGGGTGTTACAATTTTGGTATCAGAGCCTAGGTTTAAAAACTTAGCTTTGAAGCTTAGATTCGGAAGCTCACATTTTAAAAATTTAGGTTTGGAATTTTATATTGTAAGAATAATGCTTTTATTGAATAATCGAGACAGTATGAGTTCTGATGGTAATTGATTATATTGATTTTAAATTTCAGAGAGATGGCGAGGACTAGAGGTAGTTATATAGGTGGTCGTGATCGTGGACGTGGTAGAAACTGAGGTAGAGGTGACTAATAGAGCTGAGTTAATTGAGCTAGCTAACGACTCGACTAGGGATCGAGCATTTACACGAGCATCACCTCCGTCGTTAGCATCAGCTAGCAACGATAGGAATGAAACATGTAATGCTCGAATGGATAGTTAACAAGATAGTTTGGTGCCGACCGTACCTGTGATGTTATTTGAAAATATGCCTAGGAAAGCGCATAATAATTACCAACCGCCGTAACCTATGATGCCTGTGAATGTGCCAAATCAGCAAGCACCACTAGTGATACATATAGACGCTACTGATTTAGCACGCACGATGGCAACGGTAATGTCAGAATGAGAAAGGTACAGGAAGCCCAGAGATATCATCGAGCATTCAAAGAAGTATGAAGCTTATGATTTCCATGGTACTTTGGACCCAGGAAAAGCAGATAAGTGGGTTAAGACTGTAAAAAAGGCCTTTAATACGTTACAACTTAGTAATGAAGAGAAGGTGAGTAACGTATATGGCCTTATGTTTGATAATGCTGATGATTGGTTGACCAGGATAAGAAACTTATATAGAGAGGCTTTCACTTGGCCAATATTCAAAGAGGAGTTTAATAGAGAGTATTTGATTGAGACTTTTCAGAAGCAAAAAAGAGCATCTTTTATAAACTTGGTACAAGGTTCCATAACTATCAAGGAGTATACTAATAAGTTTGAATATCTGTATCGGTATGAAAAAGATGTGTATCCTATAGAAGGAATGAAAAATGATAAGTTTAAGGATGGATTGAATGTCTCCCTACATGGAAAGCTTAATCTATATGCTGGTACCACCTTTAGAGGTTGGGTTGAGAAAGCCATGGAGCAAGAAAGGTTAGATTAAGAGTTAGAAAAAGCTGAGCAACAAAAGAAGATGAACAAGCAATCTTGGAATGAGAATAAAATATTGAAATTTTCCTCTGATTTGGAAGGAAATATTAAAAGTGGAGGAAATGGTGAACCTCAAAAAGGTCAAGCATCACTAAAGCAACCGATGGCACCACCTGGACAAGCAGATGTTGGAGAAACATATGCAAAGTCATGGTGTAATGAATGCAAAAGTCACCATACAGGGAAATGTAGTAGACACACAAGAGTACGGTGTTATCAATATGGTGGGATAGGGCACTACGCTCGTGACTGTCCTGAAAGGATTTAGTAGTAACTGAGTAGGAAAAGAATAAATATGCTTAATGCAATAGGATGTATAATTAATAAGTAAAGTAGACTCTATCTGTGATAGATATAATTGTGATTTTGATGTCTATGAATAAAGGGAGTGTTTATTTTGAGATATGATGGTTAAATTAGCAATAGTTGCTATTGATAAGAAATAAGTACGTTGTTAGTACAAGAATGTTAATGAGAAATTATTAAATTGAGTTTTGATGTAGAGAATTTCCGAGAATATAATTGTGGATATAATGAAGATTAAAGTAAAGAGATTTTTAATAATAACATGATGAGTTTTCTCCGAATTTTGAGGATGAAATTCTTTTTAGAGGGGGAGAATTGTCACGTATGTACCCAAATAATTAAGTTATTTTAGGCCAGGACTAAATTGTATAGAAAATAAGTTTAAATAGAGAACTTAATTGAAAGAAATAAAGTTGAGGGGCTTACTAGTTATAAGGCTTAAACCACCTTAAAAAAAAGAATTGATTACAGGGCCACGTGCTGGCCCATGGGAGGGGAGGGAGTGACTCATGCATGATTTGCATGAGTATATAAGAAGTTTAGTTTTTGGTACAGGTTTTGGAACCAAAAATTAAATGAAAAAAAAAGAGAAGAGCCACAGGACTAGGCATCAGAAGAGGCAGGGAAGGAAGAAGCGTAGGCAGTCTGTGAGTTAATATTTATTTATCTACATTATTTATTTATTTATTTTAATTGGGTAGTTGTATATAGTCGAAGCCTAGGGCCGAATACACATACTACTATATAGGTGTAAATCTGTGTCTGGAATATGGTATGATTGGTAAGTGTGTATAGTCGTTGCCTGGGGCCGGATACACATGTTACCATATAAACGTGAGATGGTAAATATGTATAGTCGACGCCTGGGGCCGGATACATATGTTACTATAAATGTGTATAGGTGTTGCCAGGGGCCGGGTACACATGTATAAATATAGGGTTAGTGAAAGTGTATAATCGTTGCCTAAGGCCAGGTACACATTCTACCCTATAGAAGTAAAGTAGTTATGTTGATAAGTGTCTATACCGTTGCTGGGGGTCGGGTACACATCTTACGTTTTGAACGTAAGTTGGTAGTATGCATAGCCGTTGCTAGGAGTCGGGTATATATATATATATATATATATATATTCTCTTTTGTAAATGTAAGATTTTATTCGAGGTATATGTTTATCTGTTGCCTGGGGCCAGATATATATATTAATTTCAGATCTTTGAATATCTTTGGTAAATCATATTGTGTTGTGTATTATATGAGAAAGTCTTTTTAGAAAGGGAAATTTAATTGAAATGTTTTAAAAGGATTATTTTAAATAATTCTTATTAATTGACTATGAACTTATTTAATTTTTATGGATAAGCTGGAGTATTCTTTTTGTTCACTCACTGAGTATTTTCCACCAGAAATACTCACCACTCATTTTTATTAATTTTTCAGAGTTGAGTAGCTGTCTGTCTAGGAGATAGCTAAGTCTTTAATAAGGGAAGTAGGAGCAGTGAAGAATATTATTTAGATAGAATATTTGGTAACAATTGTAATTAATGATTTGTACTATGAGGACTGTATATAATAGTGATGGTAATATTTTGGAATGTATTATGATTTAATAGTTATCTAGTGGATGATCAATTAAGAAGTAATACTCGGCCATATTAATACTTAAGTTAGGAAGGTCAAGTGTGCGACTTTCTAACAAGGGTAGTGGTGGGGTCGGGTTTTACATATAATTACTTAAATTATATATGGTTAATTTTAGTTCCATTCGTTAAACTTATGAACATTTTTTGATAAGATAAATTATTGTTGAATTTTTATAATTGATATTTTTAATCACGTAATTTAATTTTTTATATTATTTTGTTAAATAATGATAGAAAATTAAAAATATAAAATTATGTACATATGATATTAAAATTTTTTATAAAAATAAAAAATAAAAAATAAGTTGAAAAAAATAATTCATAAAAATAAAAGATTTGTTATTTTTTCAAAATTAATACAAATTTTATAGTGATTTATACAATATTAAATCTTTTAATATAAAAAAAAAAACTCAATTACAAGTAGTTTAAAATCTTAAACATTAAACAATGAATTTTAATATAAAAAAAAGAGTATTTTAGCAACTATAATTAATAAAAGATTAGATATTGACAAAAAAAATAGACTTTTTTTTTATGTAAAAGAATAGAGATTTACAAGAAAGGATAATTATATAATTTATAATTTTAAAAAATATTTGAGTGTGAAAATAAATGGGTGGAGTGCAAAAATCTTCACCCTTTAGACAAAATAAAGAATACAAACGAATTACAATAATATTTAGACAAAAATATATATAAATTAAACAAATTACAGTTAAATTAAAAATTAATAAAAATGTAATAGAAAAAATAGGTTAGAGAGTAATAAAATAGTACAAATATTTTAAAAAAGAAAAAAAAAGTATTCAATTTTTTAATTGTGTAAAAATAAAATGACAAGAATGGCCTAAATAAGTGCTAATAAAAAAATAACAAGAATGACCTAAATACACGATTTGTTTCTGTTTTGATAAGTTACGATGACCTCTTGTTTACAAACAAAGTGTATCGAGCTTAGCGGTGATCGTGGGATGTTTACTTTTAATATTCTATATTTATTTAACTAATAAAAATTTAATAAATATTGTAATTTATAAATATTTTTTTAAATTGGTTGTGAATCCGTGTATTTAAATTAACATATATTTTATTTAATTATTTAAAAATAATAATTAATAAAATTATTAAAATATATTAATTGATTAGTTTTAATAAAATAAAAACTAGAAATTTATTTTAGTTTTTTGAAAATAAAAAATGACTTCCTTTTAATTTAAATTGTTTAATAAAAAAATAAATTATACCAGCAATAATTGAAATCAATTAATAGGAACTGTTTTCACTTAAATGACATATCTAGTTCGAATAATAGTGTATAAAATTTTCTTAAATTAGTTACTGAGAGATTTTATTGCTTTTATAATTCTGGTAAAATCAAATTGGATTAGTTATAATCTAGTGAACTCTGCATATCAGTCATTTATATAAAATAAAGAATACAAACGAATTACAATAATATTTAGACAAATATATATATAAATTAAACGAATTATAGTTAAATTAAAAATTAATAAAATTCTAATAGAAAAAATAGGTTAGAGAGTGATAAAAAAGTAAAATTTTTTAAAAAAAGAAAAACAAAAACTATTTGATTTTTTAATTGTGTAAAAATAAAATGACAAGAATGGCCTAAATAAGCCCTACTAATAAAATAACAAGAATGGCCTAAAGGGCGGAGATTTTTACACTCCTTATTTATTTTTTTAGAGTTGTAATATATATAATTATCCTTTGTTTATAATGTTTATTTATTTTATTAATTACCATTCCTAAACTAGCTTGTTTTTATTTTTTTTAAAATTCAAATTCACTATATAATGTTTAATATTATAAACTTACTTGTGCTTGAGTTTTTTTTTGTATTAAAAAAATTAGCATAATCAAGTATGTTTTTTAAGCATTCTTTACGTATCTAAATCATTCCTCTAAAAAAAATCTTGTTTAAATCATTGTAAAACTTGTATTAATTATTAAAAAAATAATATTTTTTACTTTTTAAGAATAGTTTTTTTTAATACCATATGCACATTATTTTATTTTATTTTTCTTGCCATAATTTTTTTAAAAATAATATAAAAATCAAATTTCATGATTAAAAACATTATTATAAAAATGTAACAAAAAATTCGTCATATAAAAAGTGTTGTAATTTAAATTTGAATGACAAGTGTTATAGTATATTAACAATAGAAAAGTAAATGCTATATTTTCATTTTATCAAATATTTTTTTTTGTAATTTAATTTAATTAGAATATGTGTTGAGATATAATTACTCTAAATTATATATACTTAATTTTAGTTGTATTCATGAACGTTATTTTTATATGATAAATTATTGTTGAATTTTTATAATTGATATTTTTAATCACATAATTAATTTTTTATATTATTTTTTAAATGATGATAAAAAAATAAAGTTATGTGCATATGATATTGAAAAAAAATTCTTCATACAAAATAAAAAGATTTGCTATTTTTAATAATTAATGTAAATTTTACAATGATTTAAATATGTTAGATAATATACACCCATGACTTAATCTGTTTAAGTTTTGAATTGGGTGTAAGAGACTCCGAATAGAATTCTACTTTCTACTTTTTTAATGAGTATGGATTTTATATTTTGTATGTAACAACCCGCGTAACAATTTTAC
This sequence comes from Macaranga tanarius, assembly GCA_949673435.1. NCBI lineage: Eukaryota > Viridiplantae > Streptophyta > Magnoliopsida > Malpighiales > Euphorbiaceae > Macaranga > Macaranga tanarius. Next base: position 11,466 of record CATIWO010292153.1, read on the forward strand.
AGAGAATACATAGAAAACTCTTTGCACACAAAAAATACTATGTGTATTTTTTTCTCTCTCTACACACTAAAAATACTATGTGTATTTTTTTTCCATTCTTATTTATCCCAGTGATACTTAAATTGTGAAGACAATAGCCTTTGCTCTAGTAGTCAAGGTTTCGATCAACATATTTACTACAGTTTCCGCTGCATGAGAAAAAGGTTAGTAATCAATATCTTTGTTGTGATTTATTTATTTTCCTCTTTTCTTTTCATTGGTATCAGAGCAAGTCTTCATGATTTAGTACCATTGACATGATATTGTTGAAAATTAAATTGAAAAACATAATTTTGTTCCTTTGGTTAATACACTGCAGTTTATATAAATCTGTGTTTTTCTGTCCTGTGGTGCATAAACATATTTTATTTTTTAATTTAATGTGCAAAATTGATATCACTATTAAAGAATGGGTATGTTTAAGTTTTGACCTTATTAATGAGATAAGAACACCCAAAAACCCCCCACCGGAAAAAGTCTGAACGCCTGAATCGACCGGAAAGGCGGCGCGTGGCTTGCACGCGCCACCGTTGGTGAGTGAAGCAAAAGGCTCCACTCAGCAAATGAGCAGGCCATGTGCCGCGAGCTGATTGGAAGCTCAAGACATGTGGTCCAATAGGCTTCTACCACGTGGCAGAAACCATTGAGTCAGCATTCATGTGGCAGATTACGTGTCTGCCACGTTAGCTCATTTGACTAATTAGGGAGTGACACATGTCTACCACGTGGCAGACACGTAAGCATGCTGGTGACACATGGCGATGATGTGGCTACCGCGTAAGCACTTAGGACCAGTAGCATGTCGACACGTGGCGAGATATGGACCAATCACATTGTGATAGGTGGCATCAATAAATTAAAAAAAAAAAGATTTTTGCCCCACGTGTGGGGCACGTGACGCGCATAAATGGCGCTTGTGATAGCGCGTGATGGCACGTGAGGTCTGTGTAAAACTCCATTTTGATCCTTATTTTTTTCAGTATGCATATTTTAATTTTTCTTTTTTTTGGTATTGTAAATTTTTAAGTATGCAAAAAATAATTTTTAATTTTTCCCTTGTTGTGAAAAATATTTAATTAGTTAAATATTGTTTTAAAATTATATTCTGTCTTCGACAAAATAATTTGTGGAAATCAGAATTTTAAAATTGTATTTTTGGAATTTTAATTGTCTCCATGCATAATAATATTAATTAAAAATAATTTTTCAATTATACTTAGATTATTACTGTGTAATAAATTAAAATTCTTTTTCTGAATTATGTATAGAAAAGGAGTCATTATGCTTGTACCCGCAGTCATTAAGACTAACTTTCATATGTAAAGGGTCCGTCATCTTAGAAAAGAGATTTGTAATATGAGGATGGAGACTATGAGGCGTTATGATGATATTGATGCATTAATTGAACATATCGTACATGTCCATGAAAAGATGTGAAAGTGAATTTTGCATGGTGGTTACTCTCGAGGCCATAACCTCGATGGTCTGATGTCTGATATAATAAAGACCCTTAATCGTAGGGATTATGGGCAGATTTTGCATCAAGTATGGGTTAATGAGATTAATCACAGCTATTTTAATGCTATACGAGCATTCTTGAAAATTATATGAAGACGAAGAGTGATGAGAATGGTTCCTCCTCCTGCAAGCATGGTCCTAAGAAGTGGACGAATTGTGAAGCGTCTACAATACAGAAGGGAAATCCTATACTCTGTGCCTTATGAACTCAAGTATAGAATATATAAGTCTCACCCCTTATTGGGCATTTACATGCCAAATACGACAGTTCCTTAAAATAGTTTTAGTAACTATTTTTTTAGTGATATCATTTGATGTTTAATACATCATTATTTGAGTTATGATTGTTGGATTTGGATGTTCATTTATGGTTTTGGTTTCAATTACAATCTCTTAATGAATGTTTAAGATACATGTTACCAATAAATGCAATTTCTTATTTTGTTTATTTAATTGTGTTTATTTATAATATTTGAATGTGTTTATTTATTGTATCATTTGAGATTGTTATGCAAAGGACTAATTGTATGATTATAAAATTTTAGAGTTAGAGAACTTAAAAGTTTGATCCAATAATCTTTACTACTATGCATGAACTTTTAACTAGTAATATCAAATATTAGAACTTGGATGGTAATTGGAAACTTAGTGACCTCTTCAATTCTAGGTTTAGTGGAAGACTTTATTGGTTAATATGTTAAATGCATATTAGTTATGTGTATTGCCTATTCTCATAATAAAGTGCAACCATTAATCATTAAATATCACAATAATCAACAATGACAACTGCTACCAAGTCCGTTGTTGCTGAGCTTAACAAGGACCTCAAGTTGAATGGGGACAATTATGAGGTCTGGAGTATGAAAATTCAATATGTGCTTGAAGAACAAGAGATTCTTGACATGCTTAACATTGTTATAACTGAGCTTGAGGATAGATCCACTATTCAACATAGGCGGGATAGAGAGACGTACTAAACATGGAAGAAGAAGAATTCTTATGCTCGCATCATTCTACTTAGTGCAGTAGATGATAACATTGCTAAGCAATTCAAAAGGCATAAGAATGCAATGGAACTTTGGAATGTTTTGAGGGAGATGTTTGGAGGTGTGTCCTTGACTAAGCTTCGCTCATTAACCATTAAGTTTGACACTTACAAGAAAACATCCTGATCATTTAATGAAGAAACATCTAAGAGAGATGTCCAATATGATCAGTGAATTGAATGATGCTGGTTATATATTGACTGAGGAGCAAAAGATTCAAAATGTCATTCGCTCTTTGCCCAATAATTAGGAGCACATGAGGATGCACCTAACATACTCGAAGAACATAAGGAACTTTAAGGATATTGCGCGACATTTGGAGTTAGAGAAAGATTGACTTGCATCGGTCAAAGTTAATGCACAAGTGCATTACGCTCAAGGAAGCTCCTCTACTAGAACAAGTTTCAATAATAACAAGTACAAAAATTAGGGCAAAGGGAAGGCTAAGGGGCTTAAAAAGCAAAAGCAAGAATATAAGAAGAAAGCAAGGTCAAAGAACAAGAGAAAGATGAATGTTGCACGTGTGAGGTGCTACAACTGTCAACAAAAGGGGCACTATGCAAAAGATTCCATTGAGCCTAAGAAGGTACACCCTATTTACTCATATGTGAGTGAAGTTTGTGTATCTAGTTCTCTATTCTCAACTGAATTTAATCCTTTATGAGTTGTTGATTCTGGAGTAACCGACTATATAACGAAGGATCATGGTACCTTTGTAGATTTCCAATGAGTACCTGATGGAGAGAGATGGATCTATGTGGGAAATAATGTAAGAATTTTAGTTAAAGGAATAGGTACATATAAATTAGTTTTACGTGGTGGTCGAACCCTTCTCCTACATGATATTCTCTATGCTCTAAGTATTCGTAAAAATTTAGTCTCTATTCTTATGTTATTAAAATTTGGTTTTAATTAGTATTTTTGTGATGACAGTGTACATTTATGTTTAGGTACAATATTTTATGGTTCTAGTTTTATAATGGATGGTTTCATTATTATGGATGTTGACTATGTCAATTTCAATAATAATTCTAGTTTTTCTTTAGTTACTTCTTCGCATGATCATGAAGTTGATGTGCATTTATGGCATGCTAGATTGAATCATATTGGCTAAGATCGAATGAGTCGATTAGTAAAACAAGGCCTCTTAGGTAATTTAGAAAAAGTCGAATTATCTACTTGTGAACATTATCTTAAAGGAAAACTAACTAGAAGACCATTTTGTAAAGCAACTAGAGCCAAATTTCCTTTGTAATTAATTCATTCCGACGTATGTGGTCCAATGAATGTGAGGGCTAAGCATGGGGCCTACTACTTCATCACTTTCATAGATGACTATTCTAGATATAGTCTCATCTATGTGATATCCCACAAATTTGAAGCTTTGAGTTGCTTTAAGACTTTTATGAATATAGTGGAAAATCAATTAGATAGAAGGATTAAAGCCTTGAGAACCGACCGTGGTCATGAATATCTCTTTGAAGAATTCAAGACTTTATATGATGAAAAAGGAATTGAGCATCAGTTGTCTATTCCTAGAACTCCTCAACAAAATGGAGTTACTGAAAGAAGAAATATGACTCTTCTTAATATAGTTAGATCTATGATGGCATAAGCAAATTTGCCAATTTCCTATTGGGGAGATGCATTGCTTACTGCCACTTATGTTCTAAATCGTGTGCCCTCTAAATCTGTTACTACTACTCCATATGAGTTATGGACTGGTTGAAACCCAACAGAAGCCATTTGAGACCTTGGGGTTATGCTGCTTATATTCATAATACCTCTAGTAAATATGAAAAATTAGGTCCAAGAGGTAAAAAAAGTATATTTGTGAGATACCCTGAAGTGTCAAAAGGATACGTTTTCATAGGTGAGCATGAAAATGGCATAGTGACAGAATTTGAATCACAAGACGTCATATTCATTGAGAATGAATTTCCTAAGTTAGGCGATATCGGTCAAGACTATACTCTTTATGAGACCCAAGAAATGGATACTCACAGATCACTCCATTCGAGTGGGAGAAATCTAGAGGAAGAAGATAATGGTCTTTTACCTCCAGATGATCCGAATATTCATGATCTTGAATTAAGTGGGAGTATGATTCCTGAGTCTAGTGGGAGTATGGAACTTGAACTAAGTGGGAGCATTCCAAATTATGATGAATATATGAGACATGTTCATCAAGATTCTAAATTGCGAAGATCATAAAGAAAGAGTGATATACCTAAAAGATATCGATCTGATGGTATGAGTCAAGCTCTTTTAGTTGACCTACAAGAAGATTATGAGCCAAGGAATGGGGTTAAATATACCGGTGGTCACTAAACTTTACACTTGTTTCATTTTGGGTACTGAACTTTAATTTGATTCATAGAGGTAACCCAACTTTAATTTTATTTTATACGGTGGTCACCCGATACCGGAAGTCGAATATTCTTAGAATATTCTAAGAATTTGGTGACTGAAATGAAATCAATTAAAGTTTAGTACCCAAAATGAAATAAGTGCAAAGTTTGATGACCACCAATATATATAACAATCGGAATATTCTCAGAATATTCAGCTTCCAGCACCGGGTGACCACCAGATAAAATAAAATTAAAGTTGGGTTACCTCTATGAACCAAATTAAAGTTCAGTACCCAAAATAAAACAAGTGTAAAGTTTAGTGACCACCGATATATTTAACCCCCAAGGAATGTATCTGAAGCTTTTTAATGTCCAGCCAAAGGAGAATGGATTAAAGCAATGGAAGAAGAAATGACATTCATGAGATCAAATCATGTTTGGGAATTGGTTGATCTGCCAAAAGGATGCAAAACAATTGGGAACAAGTGGGTTCTTAAGATTAAGCAAAAAGCTGATGGAAGTATCGAAAGATACAAGGCTCGCCTAGTAGTAAAGGGTTATACACAACAAGAAGGGATTGACTTTGAGAAGACTTTCTCTCATGTTGTGAGATTTACATCCATAAGGTTAATTTTAGCTATAGTGGCAAATTTAGAGCTAGAGCTACATCAAATGGATGTAAAGACTACTTTTCTCAATGGAGAATTGGATGAAGAAATTTACATGCAACAACCAGTAGGTTTCAAATAAAAAGGTAGCAAATAAAAGGTTTACAGATTGTTGAGATCAATCTATGGCCTTAAACAGTCTTCTAGACAGTGGTATATTTGGTTTCATAATGCAATTATTTCAAATAACTTTGTTATGATAGACGAAGATCACTGTGTTTATTCTAAAAGCTCTGGAAGTAAATTTGTTATTATAACATTATATGTTGATGACATACTTATAGCTGGAAATAATATCGAATACCTAAAGGACATCAAAAGTTAGTTATTATCCAATTTTGAGATGAAAGATATGGGTAATACATTGTATATTCTTGGAGTTAAGATTTCAAGAGATCGTTCGACAAGGTTGTTGTCTCTTTCTCAAGAGACATATATCAATAAAGTCCTTGAAAGGTTTAATATGCAAAATTACAAACCTATAAATAACCCTATAGCTAAGGGAGAGACTCTTAGTAAGAGAATGTGTCCCCAAACACAACAAAAGGATGAGCATATGAAGAACGTTCCCTATGCAAGCACCGTTAGAAGTCTTATATATGCAATATTGTGCACAAGACCTGATATTTGCTATGTTGTTAGGATAGTAAGTAGATATCAGTCCAACCCAGGCGAAGCACATTGGAAGGCAGTTAAGAGGATTTTGAGATACTTAAAAGGTATTGTGGATGACTCGCTGTGTTATCAAGGAAAGGATTTGCAACTAAGAGAATACACAGATGCTAATTGGGCTGAAGACGTAGATGAAAAAAAATCTACATCTGGTTTTATTTTCTTGTTAGGCAATTCTGCCATCTCTTGGAGTAGCAAGAAATAAACATATATTGCCTTATCAACAATGGAAAGTGAATTCATTGTATTTTCAAGTACTGTCCAAGAGGGAGTATAGCTTAAAATATTCCTAGATCATCTTAAAGTAATTTCCTCTGAAGAACCTGTGACAATCATGAGTGATAGTCAATCGTCAATAGCTTATACTAAGGATCCTAAGTTCCATAGTAAGACTAAGCATATTGACATCAAGTATCATTATATTAAAGACATGGTTGCACGAGGATAAGTGAACTTAAAGTACATTTCTACGCATGACATGATAGCAGATCCGTTGACAAAAGCTATCACTAGAGATATGTTTGAGAGGCACATTAAATATTTTGGTTTGCATAGATTTTAGATTGTACTTTGCTTATCATGTAATTTAAACATTATTTGTTATATGTTTATTTTCAATAAATATGTGGATGTTCATTTGGCAATAC
>CATIWO010292166.1:0-49267 GCA_949673435.1 Macaranga tanarius
CATTCTCTTTTTTATTTGATACCTCCTTACTCATTACAACCTTTCTTGCATTTTAAAAGAATTACATATGCATCTATCCTACACATTTCTTTTTCCCATTACTGGCAAGAAATAGAAAATACAAAGATAAAGCTGATGAATATATCTTGATACATACAAACTTTCAATTATATATGTTCTTTGCTTTGCCAGTCTGTTCTCCCCAAGGAGAACTCCAAGCTTGGAGTCTCAAGTGCTATCTTGTTAAAGACTTAGGATGTATTTGACAGACCTAATTCACTTCCCTGCATGGATCGAAATGTAGAGCCTTGTTAATTTCATATATTATATATAAATATTTGGAGTAAATTACTCTAGTGGTTACATAACTTCGCTTTGATTTTTAGTGATGTTATTGCAACAAATTATAGTTTTGTAACCACACCACATCAACGACAATTGTAAAGTTCATTGACCTTGTAAATCCTAAGGCCATACAACTTCAGATTCAAAACAATGGCTGTAATTTTTTTTCAAAATAAATAATATTGTTGGTCTCACCCACCTCAAATTGGTTTTCAGATGTTTGTTGAGATGATAGGGTTTCTTCTGGCAGCCTCAACTCATCCAGATGATCCCTTGAACTGGGGTGCAGCCATCTTCCTCTGCTACAAACAAAAATCCCCTAACTGATGAGTAATTATGTTACTTCAACCAACTGTAGACTGATCTTATGTTGCAGTCCAATTATATGACTGATTTAGAAATTTCAAGCCAAGTATAAACACTCAGAGTATGTATCACCAAATCCAACCATTGGAGTAATATTTAGGTGTAAACAACAATTTCACTCTCATGAATATATATTCTGACATACCAATTGTTTTCTTCCCTTCTGCCTCTCCATATCACATTTTTTATTTGTTTATTTTTTAGCTTGAACGACTGCCGATGACTTGTTTAAATTTTTATAAAACAAAGTATACTAGACAAATGACCACTATTATTAATTGATTATGTAAAGGCAGTTGAATCTTATGGAAATAAAAGCAAAGTAGAAATAAAAGCAAAGTAGAAATAAGCTCTCCAAGTCTCTTTGAGATCCTGCCCTCAACAATCTTTTCCCTTATGTTCTCTAGTTTTAATGCAAGATCCTCTCTTTGCATCTCTAGCTCCTTTTTCTTGTTGTGAATGGCCTCTGGGATCTCTTCAATGGACACATACTGTACCCGTGGGCAAGCCACAACTTACATGGCTAAATCATCAACCAATTCCTTGAATCTTTCACTTCTACCTACAAAGTCCGTTTCACAGTTTACTTCAATCAGAACTCCAATGCGGGAATCATGAATGTAGGAGCCAATTCTGCCTTCAGCTGCAATGCGACTGGACTTCTTGTCAGCAGTTGAAAGACCTTTCTTTCTGAGATACTCCTGTGCCTTCTCAATATCCCCTCCAGTTTCAGACAGAGCTTTCTTGCAGTCCATCATCCCAGCTCCTGTTTCTTCTCTCAGTTGTTTAACAAGTGCAGCGGAAACTGCTACTGCTGGTTTTCTGAAAAAGCACAGGCATATGTAAAACTTAGAACATTTCCAGAACTGTGAGTTTGTCCTTCCAAAGTAATAAGGAAAAAAGAGAGAAATTCCTACTATAAATATTTAGACCCAGGTAGTAATTATTAGATTTTTCCTATTTTAGTTTTTGTTAATGTTGTATTGAATTGATCATACTCAAATGTTTATCAACTAAATAACAAATGAGCTGTTTCCTCTTCTTCTGGTTTGTTCCCCATGTTTTCTCATTTGTCATTTTTTTTTTCATCTTCCCATCTTTCTAATCTTTTACAGTTCCATAGAAGTTTCTTCCTCTCATTCTGGCTTCCCCTTTGACATACAAACACAGAGAAAGTAGACACTACAACATTGAATGATCACTTACTTCTCAACAGGTTCCTTGGTTTCTGCTGAAGCAGACTGCTCTTTTGTTGGTGCTGCAACTGGTTTTGCTGTAGTTTGGGCAGCAACCTCAGCAGCGAAATCCTGACTTTTCTTCTCCAAGCCCTCCCCAAGATTGAAGCGAACAAACCTCTTCACTTTCATATTTTCTCCAACGGTTGCAATTGTTTGCTTCACCAAGTCCTTCACCACGATCTTATCATTCTTAATATATGGTTGTTCCAGTAATGCCAGCTCCTCAAGTCTCTTCTTGATTCGTCCTTCTACAATCTTTGATCTAATCTGCTCTGGTTTTGACAAAAGGTCTTCCTTCTGCATCTCAATTTCTTTTTCTTTGTTCACAATCTCTTCAGGAATGTCTTCAGTATCAAGATACTGTACTTGAGGGCATGCAGCCACTTGCATAGCTATATCGTCAACCAACTCCTTGAAAATTTCTCCCCGGGAGACAAAATCTGTTTCACAATTCACCTCTACCAGGATACCAATCCTGCTATCATGAATGTAAGAACCAATTCTTCCTTCAGCAGTGGCTCTGCTCGCTTTCTTTTCTGCACTAGCTAATCCTTTCTTTCTGAGGAAATCTTGAGCTTTAACAATGTCTCCTCCTGTCTCTGATAGGGCTTTCTTGCAATCCATCATTCCTGCTCCAGTTTCTTCACGAAGCTGCTTCACCAGAGCTGGTGATATGGTTGCTGTAATCCATTCCAAAAAAAAGGAGTTGGAATAAATAACTAGAGGGAGAGGCAACTTTCAAAAAAGAAGATTAACAAAACCTGAAGATGTGAAATGACAGAATGGGACCAAAGTCTTAGGACGATAAAGAACAACAATGAAACTACACAGAATTAATACTAAAAAGCCCAAGACACCTACTTATACAGTTAAAAGGACCCCAAAATTTCAGGAGATAGTAAACATACTACAATATTTGAGGCAATAGAAAGCAAAAGTTATGTTGCAATGGGAATTTAAGCTTGCAAGAAAGTGAAGTTTGATCCAAATCCATAGACAAGACAAAGATTAACAAACATGAAGAAGGTAGAAACCTTTCACACTCTTCTCTGTCGAAGAACTGTTACTTTGTCCATTTGAATTAGCAAAACTGTCACTTTTCACAGCGGCTGGTTCCACTTTTTCATTTTCAACTTGTACGGCGGAAGGAGTTTTAGACTCAGCAGCAGATGCTTGAGTCTGCACTTCACCTTTGGTGCTTTCAACTTGGTTCTGCACTACTTCTGCAATATCCTGACTTTCTGAGGACAGGATTGCAGCCTCACCTTTGCTTCCAGATGGATCAGAATTTTCAACACTTTCCTCTCCATCTGTTCATAGAATCAAATTCTTAAGAAACAATATAACAGAAATAATCGTCTGAATAAGTAACACTGTAGATCATACATTCCAAAAATTTCAAAGGAAATGCAAAATAAAATTATTTTACACAAAAGACTTTAGGGACAAAAGGAAAACAGAATGGATGGAGCATCAGCAATTTCATTTGCCTGAAGAGTTAAGTATGTCAATTGATATTGTCAAAGATAGGAAACAAGCCCCATGACAAGGTATCATGGAAAGAAGGCTACAGTTTAATAATTTTTATCAAACAAGTGTATATTAAATATTTCTTCACTTGCTGGGACAAGGGAAGAAAACAAGGAAGAAAATTACTTGCTTTAGTGAAAATTGGTCTGTATGACCATCTCAAAACATTCTTAAAACCAAATATTAGCTCTTAATTTGGATAATATAAATTAGAGGAAACATGCTCACCTGAACCAGTTATACAGCCATTTTCATCAGAGGCTGTTGCTCCAGGGCTTTCATCTCCAACGGGTGCAATTGAAGAAATGTCATTCTCTACGCTAGGTGTTTGCACTTTGTCATTTGTTACAGAATCACCAAGCTGACTCTCTGCAAGTTCTGCAACAGGAGTTGGCGGAGATAAAATTTCACTGGATATTTCAGATGAACTTGATTTTTCATCACTTCCTGACCCATCAGGTAAAGGAGCCTCCTCAATTATGTTATCTGCAGTAGATAAACTCCCTTCAGCAGAACTTTCTTCTACTTCTTTTTCCACAGTTTGAACTGCACCTTCAACATTTTGTGGCGAGCTAGCCTCTATGCTTTCTGAATCCTCATTATCACCACCAAGACTTGGTTCCTCAGCCACTTCTTTTGAAGAAGCTTCACCCCCCACTTCTTCACTCACAGTAGAAGCAACACTGACTGATCCCTCATTGCTGCTTGAAGGCTGGTCCTGAGCCTCTGGTATGTCAGGAACAACATCAGTTTGAACTGAATCTTCAACAATTTGTGAGGAACTAAGCTCAGTCCTTTCTGGATCCTCATTATCACCAGCAATACCTGGTTCCTCAACCACATCTTTAGAAGAAGTTTCATCTTGCACTGTTTCAATCACTGTAGAAGCGACACTGACTGATCCCTCATTGCGGCTTGAAGGCTGGTCCTGAACCTCTGGTATGTCGGGCACAACATCAGTTTGAACTGCATCTTCAACAATTTGTGAGGAACTAGGCTCAGTGCTTTCTGGATCCTCATTATCACCAGCAATACCTGGAATTGGATCCTTAACCACTTCTTTAGAAGAAGCTTCATCCTGCACTGTTTCAATCACTGTAGAAGCGACACTAACCGATCCCTCGTTGCTGCTTGAAGGCTGGTCCTGAACCTCTGGTATGTCAGCCATAACATCAGTTTGAAATGCATCTTCAACAATTTGTGAGGAACTAGGCTCAGTGCTTTCTGGATCCTCATTATCACCAGCAATACCTGGTTCCTCAACCACTTCTTTAGAAGAAGCTTCATCCTGCACTGTCTCAATCACTGTAGAAGCGACACTGATTGATCCCTCATTGCTGCTTGAAGGCTGGTCCTGAACCTCTGGTATGTCAGGCACAACATCAGTTTGAACTGCATCTTCAACAATTTGTGAGGAACTAGGCTCAGTGCTTTCTGGATCCTCATTATCACCAGCAATACCTGGAATTGGACCCTCAACCACTTCTTTAGAAGAAGCTTCATCCTGCACTGTTTCAATCACTGTAGAAGCGACACCAACTGATCCCTTGTTGCTGCTTGAAGGCTGGTCCTGAACCTCTGGTATGTCGGGCACAACATCAGTTTGTTTCTCCTGTCTTACATCCACTTGTGTCTTTGGTTTCACAGGTTGGTTTACCGCTTTTTCCATTTTCTCCCTCTCATCCAAAAATGAAGCGATATCCTTGTTCTTACGGAAAGCCATCACAAAGGGGTTTGTTGCAGCATGGACAACCCCTTGTACGACCTCCGTGTTCAACTCATTATCTTTTTCTTTCTTCATTGTCAAGGTAATCTGTCCCCTTGCAACACGCAATACCCGGACACTAACTTCCTGGCCAACCTCCAGTGATATGCCTCCCATCATGGATTCTAGTCCACCATCAGATTCTTCTGATGTTGGTAGGAATCCTTCCTCACCCTCAGGGAGGGATATGAAAGAACCAGACCTAGTCAAATTCTTGACTGTGCCCTCAAGCTCCTGCCCTACAACAAACTTTGACATCTTCATATTTTCTCTTTTTTGGCCAGATTTTTGTGTGTTCCTTCGAGCAGGTCTTGGCTTAGCACTGGTGGCAGTGGCAGAAGCATCTTTCTGTTGCTGCAACTTATTGGTATCATCACTTTCGCGCATACTAAGGGATATACGCCCTGTCTCAGTGTTTACTTCAACTAATCTCACTGTCACTTCTTGGCCAACAGATACAAAACTTCCCACATCCTTAACAAAACTGTTGCTTAACATGGAAACATGTACCAGACCATCTGTGAAAGCTCCAAAATCAACAAAAGCACCAAATGGCTGAATAGACCTTACTTTCCCAGTAAATGTTGCACCAGGAACTAGGTCCTCATTCTTTACAGGTGGCATTTCACTTTTCCTGCCAGGTCTAGAACGTTTTGATTGAGCTGGAGCGCGATTTTCCTCTGACTTGATGGACGATTTTTCACTTGTTTTGGCCTCATTTGCTGGAATAGCTGAAGCTTCACCAGAGTTTTCATCAGTGACAGGTGAGTCTGCCTCATCTACCACTACATCCGTATCAGTCCCTGTGGCTGGTGCAAAATGCGCTACAGATCTATGAAGCCAGCCATGATCTCTTCTGTATTGTGGGAACAATCCAACAGATGTCAGAAGAGGTAATACATGTCTTTGTGAGGATATTATACGTGTTGAAGACTTCCTTGGCAAACTGCATCTTGTAAGAGTATTATTATTCTTCTTTAAAGTAAAGGCAGTTCCAGGAACGAGAAAAATAGTACTTGTGGAACATGGGACTACAGTGGTCATGTTTGCTTGAATGTGAAGCTGAGTCTCCAGTTAGAACAAGCTCTTCATCCCAATCTTCACCTGTTCACAGCATAGACACAAAGCACTAGATTAAATTAGTTTTTCCTCAAACTAAATGGCATAAATTGTCCAGGTCAGGTAGCTATTGTACTAAAATCCAGATGAAAAATGTCTTCAAAGATAATATGTATGGAACAAAAAAAAAAGCCAGCAATTTATCCGAACAGGGAAAAGTTTGCATTTACATGCACAAATATTGGTCGAGAACTTCAAAAAAGCAACTAAGCAGGATGAAAAAGAAAAACGCTGAGGACTCCTCCATTTGTAGCACAATTCTTTCATGAAACAATTGTAACTTCAAATATTCTTCACTATCCCAGTTGTTATAAAAAAGTTTGAATATAAAATAATTAAATTTCAAACACATGAGAACTGAAGCCAACTCAATCAGGTAAATTTGATGATCATATTCAGCTACAAATATGAAAATTTATGGCGAAACTTATATCATGTTACACAAAAAACTCAATGTGCAAACAATTCAATATCTAACATAAACCTTCCGACTTTTTTTTTTTTTTTGAACAGATAAACCTCCTGACTCAAGTTAAAGCACTTGTTAAAGAATTAATCCTTTGAAACTGCAAAGCAATACCCAACTCCAGGTCAACAAAGTTTATAATACATGAGCAAAAACTAACCCACTAAACCAAGCTTTCATTTCCAATTCAATGAATGCTAAAGTGTAGCAGTTAAAAGCAAGAACCAATAGTACAAACTCAAAGCTAAAAACTTCTAAAAAAAATGGAAACTCTCAATGGTAGCAAAAGAAATAATCAAAATTCAAATAAACTAGAGACAACCCATTTGTGCAAATTCAAATAAATCACAGAAATTAGCACCAAAAACCAAAGGCCAAGTAGCTGATAATCAAGTCAAGTCTGGAAGTTACAGTACCTCACAATCTTTAAAAAGCCCCAAAGAAATGTATTCTGTTAGTGAGTAGTAATGAAGGTGAGATAGTGGTGATGATAGAGGTTAATCATGGCTAGAGAGGGAAATGAAAGGTGGGGCTTTAAATCCTTATCTTATGGCTCTGGTTTTTTTCAAGCTCCATAATCCATTGCTGTACACGCTCTACTGTAAGGATAATAGGCTCGGCTTAGCTTGGCTTGGCTGGCTGGCTTCAAGTTATCGACTGGTTATTAGCTAAGCTGTTTTATTTATTTGGATCTATTATGGGCCTTGAATATTTTATGAGAAAGTTAATTTGGGCTTTCATATCGGCCCATTTTGGATTTTATGGGCTTGTTATGGGTTAATAAGAAACGGATGACCTGAATTCTGCTTGATGAAATTTGTGTGATGTTGCTCAAATTAGTAATCCCTAAAGTTTAATGAAATTACATAATGTAATTGATGTAAACAATTAGAAATTTTAAGTTTAAAAATGTGTATATTAATAATTTTATTGAATGCAAAAATTTTCAATGTATAATTTTGATTAACATTTTAAACGTGAGTAGATTTTACTTCTAGATGCAAATAATAAAAGGCATAATTAAGCAAACCTAACTTACTTAAAGTCTAAACTTGATAATTCCATTTGGAAATAAAGCTTCTTAACATTCACAATACTAGTGAGATTTCATCTTTTTCATGTTCTGAAAGATAATTAAATATTTACTTTGGAATATAATTTGCCACCATAAATCTCAAACAATTATACTTTATTTCTCTTTATATGATGAGTATACTCAGAAGTTAACATTTTTTTTTTAATTTTTTTGAAATATTAATTCGGATTATTTTCTTTCCAAATAATAATTCTAAAAAAAACAACTGACACATTAAAAAAAAATATTTTTTTTATAAGTACTGATGTTATATATTGATTTCAATTTTCTCTATTCAATGTGAAAGAGTTAGCTTTAGATATAAAAATAAATACTTATTTAAAAAATTGATCTATCTATTCCATGTGGTGATATCTTACCTGATCCTAGCCAGTTATATGATGAAGCCAATATCTCAATATGGAAATTAACTTTAAGTAGGATTAAGAAAAAGATTTCAACAAATATTAAAAGTAAGCTTAATAATATATTTATATATATATAAATAATAGTGTTCTTTTTTCTTAATGCCAGACAAAACCACTTATTCCATTCCATTAACACATCCAAAAGTTGTCATTTTCTCAATAATCAAAATACTGTTAATTCATTTATTTATTTTTTGGTCTTACATTCGTTTTTTTTATTCTTATTATATATATATTTTTTCTAATAATTAATGTTAGGTGAAAGAGCACTAACACTTGTGCATATAACACCTTTCAAACAAAAGTAAGTCCATTTTATAGTGGTACATATCTGCAAGTGTGAACTCATAAAAAATTAAATATATTCAAAGTGTACATGATCATCATATGCATGCATGCAAGCTAGCTTCTTTATATATAACAAAACTCATTTTATATAATATATGAGTGAATTCAATCGGCACATTCATAAAAAGAAGCAATAAACTAATGGAAGCATAGGATTGAAGCATTAAAAAATAGTTCACTGAGTTACCTCACCAATACTTGGATTACACTAAACTAAAAGGTTTCTTTTTTTTTCTTTTTTCTTTTTTCTTTCTTTTCCAAAACAGTGGAAAATTTATGGGCAGATCCTCAATTTTATTCCTAATGCCAAAAGCCAATTTTTCTTTTTCTTTTTCAAGATCTTGCTCACGTGGAAGAGTGACATGTTGTGCCAGATTATACCTAACCATTTTACCTTTGCATCTCCATTAAGTTGAGGTATAGGATAGCTACACCAATTTAGAGTCAATTTAATTAACTTTTATATTTATGTGTGTTTCTGACGATTAGAGTTATAAATGTTGACTACGGAGAAAGCCATTTTACTTGGATTAATAAAGTTTGTTGACTATAGATTAATAGCAATACTTAGAAACTTATTAAAGTCTTTAGTTTTTGACAAATTTTTATTAGAAATGATAAATAGTTTGAGTTTTTACATAGAGCCTGGAATTCAGACTTTATTTATATAGAAATAGACACGAAGTTTTGCCTCTTATGAGATCCAATATAATTGTTGAATACCGAAAGTAATTACACTTAAAAAAAATTGTAATTGTTGACCATATTGGAGTTGTCGCTTATCTGAAGAAACTAATTAACTCATCATATTTTCACAAAACTTCTGTTAATGGTTTTCTAAGGCCTTGAGTGCTAATTTAATTAATTTGTTTGCTTTATTACTAATTTAATTAAATTGTTGCTTTATTAATTAGAATAAATTTTTAAAAGCTAATTGGGCATCTCAACTTTAAGTATCAAGAAAGCTATGAGACAGATCATCATCAAATTATCTAGAACAGAAAAATAAATGCTTACCCACATAAAATATCGATAGTACACATAAAAAAAAAGATCATAATGTTCACATACTGAAGATTCTTAATTATAAACTGGAGAGTAAGGCAATTAACGAAAAAAAAAATCATACAGAACTATTTTAAATCAAGAAACATCAGAGAAACCATATCCAAGATAGATCATAAGAGCACAAGGGATGTTGGTTTATTAAACAAATTGGAGACAATTGAGGACCCAAATGCATTAATAGTGCCATATATATATTTTCTAGTCATATCCCATAAGCAATTTTTATGAAGCAAATCAACTGCCGTAATCCAAAGAAAGCCAAGTGTTTAATCCTGGAGCATCTCCACATGTGCGACAGGATCAGTAGCCATATACCTTTGCATTTTTCAAGGACCCAATTCCAGTTGTCCTACCATAATCATAATTATACAATTCATACAAACTATTATTGCATTTATATTATAGTACAAGAAAATCTTCCATTTAGACTAAACATATATATATATGGATTCGTGGGTATTTATTTTTGTAAAGCTTACAGAAGATCTAGGTATCTATAAGATTCATATACATCAATCATTTAGATTTATTTAAGCCATTACTCACCACCAAAACCATTTAATTTTCTGTATATTTAATCACATGCATGGTACACCAAACCAAAGCTGGTTCTTTGGTCTGTACATAAAATATAGCTTTTTGCACATGCAAACCTATTTGTGGATAATTTTGTTTGGGATGAAATGATTTCTTAGAGCTACCTGACGTTATTTTTATGGATTAAAGAGGGAAAAAAAAACTAAATAATGAGCACTATTTAGCAAATGGAAAAGTTATTTTATGTGAAAATGGAAGATTTTTGGTAGAGCATATATAGAGGAATCGAAATACCCTGCAAGTGAAGGAATTAGGCGTTAGTTGGATGGTTGGTGCCTCACACATGCAGGGCATTATATATATATATATATTTATTTATTAGTTTTCTAGCTAGGTAGCCATGCATATTTATATGTAACCAATCAAGAATTAGCAAAATAAATAAATAAATAAATAAATACTTATATGCCAGAACAGTAAAATTTAAAAATAATATATGACACAGCATGAACAAAAAAATATATATTATACCTGATTTGATATCGTTCAATGCTTGGCCGTTTGCAAAATCTTATGATCACATAATTCATGACACAGATAGCTTAGGAAATAGGCTTAAAGAAAAATAAAACAACTTATGAGAATGTTCTGGTTTGAAGAAATTAAATATAGAACAATTTACTTCATTAGCAATGAAAAAATTCCAACAAACAATATTGAAAGATAATTTAGAGTCAATTTTTTTTTTCTTTTAGCTCATAGAAATGTTTCATTTTAATAGATTTTCAATTAATTAAGCTAGCTACCCCAGAATTTTTTTTATATTAGTTTGAGTATTAATAATTTAATTTAATACAGTAAAGTTCTCTTCTGTATAGATCAAAGTTATGTAAGCTACCCAGATGCGAGGAATAATTGGTTGACTAATTTGGATATGATTTCAAAATAATTACCTTTTCGCATCATATCAATGGGAATATTTTTCTTAATTTTCACTTAACTGTCCTTTTTGGAAAATTATATTTGGCCTCTAAACTTATCTAAGCTTGTGTGAATATATAAATGAAGAAGTGATTTGAGTAATCTATAATATTCTCTTCTAGATTTTCTTTTAATAATAATTTCTTTTTACAATGGCAAGAAGACATTGATTTTTCATTGGTGAATGATGACACATCAAATCTATATTCACACCCTCAAATACATATTGTAGGATACTCTTCTTTATATAACTTTTTTTTGGGGTATATATATGCTCATAACATTTATGAGGCCATTATTTCTTTATATATATATATATATAATTAAAACAGGATGATGATTGTAGAAATACATTGTATAAAGAATGTGAAAGATCACATCATGATACAGCAGTCTGACCAGCAGATTTGTTGGATCAATCTTTTTAAAGAATCTTATAAGGTACTTTCTTATATATATTATATATACTCCAAAAGTTTTAGATACCAAAAAGGAGTCTTTTCTCTACCCACACCATAAACTCTTTGTTCACAACTAATTAATCCAGATGAAAAAAAGGGTTTTAGAAGATAGAAATTTTAGCTATATATGTACATATATTGGAGTTGGTGCAAATCCCCATGTACCATAACTGAATTAATGACATTTAAATAAGAATGCATAAAATAATAAATAAATAAATAAATAGAAGATTTGGGGTTGATTTTTAAACAAAAAAAAATGTAAATATGTATAGAGAGGCAACGTTTTCCTAGGGATTATATTGTTTTTGAAATCATGTGAAGTAATGCATGCCCTGTAAGTTTGCATGTGCCTGCAATCTACTGTAGATATCATATTCTCTACATCTCTTTCCACTAAACTTTGTCTCTGTCTTTATTTCAATTATGAAAAATAATACCCAGGAAACACATTATTGTAATATTATATTATTCTTTAACCATATCACTAATCAAATCACACCTAATCAACAAAACCCTTTTGTTTTCATACATAGTACTCTTGTTTTCCTTATCTTGAAAATGGTAAATCTTTATCATCAACAATCTCAGGTTCATTTATATGTATCTATCTTGTGTTTAAAATTATGATTATAGCTCTATTAAAAAAAAAAAAAAGAAGAAGCTTAGCCCTTAGTCTTCAGATGAACAACTGAAACTTCCCAAGTCTTGAAAACTGATTTCTTTATATTTTATTTGTTGATGAAGAAATGCACGGCTTTGGTATAATTATTTATTTATCAATTGGAATATACATATTGAAGCTACAATAATCACAAATGGCGGGCGACTATTAGCCGATTTCTTGTAATGAGAATCACTTTTATTCATAGAAAATTAGGAGGTAGAAGAATGCTATAGGTAGTTTAAATTATCTCATCAAAACACATAGAAGTTTGGTCTGAATCAGCTGATTCACGACATGAATTAAATAACACTTAATAAACCAAAAACTATGTATAAAATATATATAGCTATATATTATTGTTTGTCAAAGTAGACCTTGCTTGCTCAGAGGTTGCATCAAGCATTGGTAATCCAATAGTTTATTGCCTTGGCTGCATGTAGACCCAAAATAAATAAGAAATGGGCGAAACAAGAGTGTTTTTTTATTATTATTATTTAAATTATGCATTTTCCATAAGTATTTTAGGGTTGCATACGCACACAAACGTACACACTTCATTCATATTATTTCTGTGTTAGCTCAATATATATTTGTTTCAAAAAACGTGTAATGTTTTGAAAATTTGAGTGATGTGGGACGGTCCTTATTATATGTGTGAAGGGTAGAATTGAGTTCTATAAATCTGACTAATGCGTATATATATATGACGACTTGAGCTTTATAAATTTATAATTTAAAGGATCAAATTTATTCTCTAATTCTTATTATAGCCATGCACACTCAAAATCTATGTATAACGCATTAAGCTTAATCAACAACATAACGCTAATTCATTTTTAAATTCATGACTGACAAATTGGGTTCAAAATTTTTTTGAAA
Organism: Macaranga tanarius; assembly: GCA_949673435.1. NCBI lineage: Eukaryota > Viridiplantae > Streptophyta > Magnoliopsida > Malpighiales > Euphorbiaceae > Macaranga > Macaranga tanarius. Next base: position 13,274 of record CATIWO010292166.1, read on the forward strand.
ACAATTAATCGAAAACAAAATTTTAATTTTTTTATTTTAGAGATCAAAGTCGAGAGTTTAGTGGAGATAAAAGTTTGAGGCCATGGAATATGCTAGTAAACCTAGTATATAGGTGGAAGGCTAATGACGTTAAAAGCATTATTAGCTAGAGATTTTGTATATTATATTATAATTAACTTTTCATAATCACAATATAATAAACCCCTAATTTTTTTTTAAATGTTGTAACTTGGTGTTAATTAAGCGACATATGGCAAGATTTGGGAAGTGAATGGTGGGGTGTGTTTTGGTAATTACAAATGTGTTCACATGCTTCTATAAGAAATTGGAGGATTCTCACTTTCCACCACACAACAACTCATAAAATATGACCCACAAATCATGCGTGAAACAGCTCAATTAGATTTGGTTCTTTGCATTCATGTCTACTTCAAATTATCGTTATCTTTTCCTCAACATTAATACATTTAATTATATAGCATTAATCACTTAATCATATTATTATTGTTATAGATTTTTTAACTAAATTATTATACTGTATTAGACCAATAAAACAAGCTATATATTAACCACTCTTGGCTTAAGCAAGCCTTCTTTTCGTCCATCTTCAAAATGCTAACTACAGCACCTCGACTTGGAGCATCACCAATTAAACTTGGTAAATTTTTTCCCATAAGGGCTAAAGGATTGAAAAACACAACTTTACTATGATCTCAATGCAATAAATTTATAATTAAATTGCATATGCAATAATTTTATACTTAACTTGCATTAATTTATATCAGTATCATAAAAAAAATTTCAATAACTTCATAAAATATAGAATTCAATTTTTTTGGAAATTAATTTTTAACCGAGACAAAAAAAAAAATTCTATTTTTCATAATTCATCAATATTTTAATTATTTGATTTAGTAAAAAAAAAACTTAAAAACTTTTTATAGGTTAAAATGCCAAAAGGAAATTAATGTTCTCACCACAAGACAAATCTCCAAGAAGTTGTAAACAAGATTTCTAGAATCTATAATGGTGAGAGCTGCTCTGAGCCTCTTACTTTATTTTATAAATTTTTATTCTCTCTTTGTTTTCTTTTGCTTATAGAATTTTTACAGCTGGGTTTCGTTTTCTTAATTTAATATATTAAATTTAGGGTGTTCATCAATCTGAAAAAAAAAAAAAAAAAAACCACATATAAATGTGGGACCATGAACCTAAGTCCGAAATTTAACATGACTATTTATTTTTTAATTATTCAATAAAAAAATCACCTTTGAATACCATCAATATATTATGCTTTTGTGAATTTGTATAGTGAATTGCTTATCCCACTTCCTCTCCATAGAGCGTGGTCTAGTTTAAATTCTGCAAGAATTAATAATAATGAATTTTTTTTTATCGCAATTAAGTAGATTTTTTTATCAATATGCATATTAAATTTCATTTCCTAATTCAGCCTAAGGAGAAAGATTAATTACTCAATTTTCATCTAAGAAATCTCTAAAAAAGGAAAAGAATATTTCTATGGTAAACAAAATCAAGCTAATCAATGAAGTATACCAAATATATTTGTAAAGTAAATACACTAAATACAATAGTACCAAAAAAATAAATAATAACTCAATTATAATGTGTGTGTGTAGAAATATTTTGAATTCAAATTTTTTGATTATGATATTTCAAGTTTAACTTCAAATTAACATGTCATTAGATTATGTATTTAATTTTTTCAAGAACCAGTGAAATTACTTCTTGCTTCATTAACTAATATAATTCAAATTTTAGAGCTAAATTATAATAAAAATATGCAATGTAGTTCAAGTTAGTCCAAAAATGTTCTTAACTTTTGAATTTAAAAAAATTAATATTTGGTATAATATGCTAAACAAAATAATAATAATAATATATAAAACCCTAATCCCACAGTACAGGAAAAAAAAAAAAAGAGTAAATATATCCAGCTAGCTTGATTGAGTTAATAAATTATGTGAATTATTATTACATTATCTTAAAATCATGTAACATGTATACATATAATGGTGTAATTATATATACATGTTGTATCATATAGAGAAAGTAGAATAAGGGCATTATTAAACATAAACGCAATATAGTAGCGCGTAAGGTAGCGTTCTTGTCCAGTATTTAAAAGAATATAATAACACATTAAATCAAAGACAATCGCTATCAAGTCATAGTCTACAAAGTCCACAACTAAAGGGAATTATAATATTAATTAAAGGAGATTTGCTTTAATTATATTTGAAATAATACATCTAATCTTTTACCTTCTAGTACATATATTTTGAATATTTTATATATTTGATATATAAAAATTTAATGTACTTATTTTATAAATTTAATCATTGAATGCGAATAAATTTTTTAAATATTCTTATAATAATAACAACAAATGAAATTATGTACAAATTAATTCATTAATAAAAATAAAATTATAAAAAAAAAAAAGTGGCAAAAGAGAAGGTGGAGAAAAAGAGCATAAAATCTAAGTATATATTTGTATTAAATCTGTACACAATCTGATCCAGCGATGCAATAATTAGTAGAGAGGGCAAAACAGCTTAAAATGGGTCTTGAAGATCTCTAATTGCTCAGCACTTGCCGTTTCTTGCCAGAAACTTCAATCTTTTTGTAGTAACAGAAAGAAAAACTTGGGATTTGCAAATTAAGCAAAAAGCTGTTCATCATATATATCTAGCTAGCTTTCTCTCAATTTCTATTAGTTTTATATCACAACCCAACACAGAGATCAGCAAGGCAAGCAACAAGAACAAAGAGAAGATATGGACAGCAGTTATTTTGGAGAGCCAAACATGGGAAATGAAAGAGGAATTGGTGGTGGTGGTGGCTCTTCAGGGTCTTCAAGAAAAGGCAAGAAAAGTAACTCAGACAAGCCTAAACAGCCACAAAGAGGACTTGGTGTTGCTCAACTGGAGAAGATTAGATTACATGGCCAAATGGGTGCTACCTATCATCATCCTTCTCTTCACACTCCTTATCCCTCTAATTTCAACCAGCAGGTAATTAACCTCCCTATTATCTTTCTTTCTTTCTTTATAGATATGGGGTGTGTGTGTGTGTGTGTGTGTGTGTTAGCATCAAGCTAGGTTTATTGTAGGGTTTATATATAGATGTGTAAAAGTTATTGAGATGTTATATATTTGAATTTGTTGATGAAACATACAGGAGGATATGAGAATGCAACCAGCTTATTCGTCCGTACCATCATCTTCTTTCGCTTATTCTTCATCATCTGCAGTAGTAGCATCTCCAGCTTCCTATGGTATCCATCCTAATACCATGGTATGGACCACTTGTTGATCTTTAGTCTCCAGCTAGCTTGGCTTTTTGAGGGATTTCATGACCACCCAAAATTTTCATCTTTATTCTCTAGTTATTTATATATGGGATTAATCATTTGAACTATTCAAAACAAAATTTGTTTTTTCAATTTTTAATCTAGAATTGTAGCAATGAACAAACTGGAATTTGGTGAATTTAAATTTGTATTAATTTATTCATTGATTACCATCTGAAAAAATCACCTGCCTTGATGATCAATCTCTTTAAATTTATAAATCCAATTGCTATTTGTAATATCTTTTATAAGGGATTCTGCTAAACTTCTGCTAGATATCATTCAATGACAGTCACTGCTAAACTTCTGCTAGATATCATTCAATGGCGGTCACCGCTAACCCTAAGTCTTTCTTTAGACAATGGAACAAAAATCTTCCTGGGCCTTTGTCGAATGACTCAAGCCATTAGGTCGAGTGTTGGTTGTTAGCCAACACTTTCCATTGCTTATGAAATATATATGGTTAATCCACATCATTATTGACTGTCACTGAGTGTTGTTGTTTAGACTAAACTGTGTGTCTAGCTATTTGCTTCCTATTATATATGCTATATATGTCCGTGTGTGTGGTGGTCCTTGACTAAATTAACCATCAATTTTCCTTGGTAATATTGCAGATGGGGATAGGTGATTATGAAAGGACAAACATAAGATACGGTGAATCCCAACCCTCCACAACAGTAAGGTATGCATACATTTTCCGTCTCATATTCTTTTTATTATTATTATTATTTGGGGAAGCCTGAATCGAACTTATGACTTCCTAATACCTTGAAGCGAGTCTATTGTCATCAGTAGGCTACTGAGCTTTGGCTTGTACCTCATAATCATGAGATGAAAGAGCACTTGTATATGGATATATGTGCTTGTTAATTTAAATTCTTGATGCATGTAAGGTTTTTCTTGGTGGAAAAGCTCGATTTTTTTCTTTGATTTAGCTAGTTTATGGTAGGCATCTGCTAATCAAAATGTTCAATTTTCTTTCAACCAGTTGGAACCAAGGGAATAGCTTCTTAGAGGCTCAACATTTTGCACAGCCTGCAGGCTCGACTAGACACCTTTTAAATCTACAAGTTGAGGTAATTCTTTTATTCTTCATTAACACAATAAGAACCTCCAATTAATGTGGTATACATAGTGTATTTTTAATGCTTAGCATACCACCCTATTAATCTACGGAATAGGATATGCAGCCAAAGATGACCAAGAAACATCGAAGCAGCTCAATGGGCTCTAGCAGTCAGAATTCTGAATCAAGTGACTCTCAGGAATTAGACTTGGAGCTCAGATTGTCCATTTGAGCAGTCAATTTCCATTGCTTTTACACATAATACAATTGGGAAATGCATGAAATCTCCACACTGCAGCTTGATTAAGCAAGGTGATGATGATGATGATGAACTGGTTTGAAGTTTCATATTCGAAGAGGGGTCTTGTCTTGTGTAATGAAAGATATAGCCGTAGCTCTAGGTTGACCTTCTGCATAAGACAATGAAAATTTTCTTCTTGTTCATGAACTGTGAAAGAAATGAGAAAGTCATACTTCTCAAAAATTTCTTACTTTTCATTTAGGTTACATATAGAGATACTTGACAGCATCTAACAAATAATCAATACCTTCTTCAGTGGAACATATCTTATATATTTGGGGAATGTTTTTGTTCCCTATATTGCTCCTATTATTGTTGATTAGTACTAACTTTATTAAAGAAAACAAAAGGAAGATCAGTCGTACAATGTATCAAAGAAAAATTGTAAATTCAACAGCTATTTGGGTGTTTAAGATTCTTCATTTTATTCAAAAAAAAAAAAGTGAGACGACTTTATAAATTTCGTATATTTACTAAGGGAGATCAGTCGTACAATGTATCAAAGAAAAATTGTAAATTCAACAGCTATTTGGGTGTTTAAGATTCTTCATTTTATTCAAAATAAAAAGTGAGAGACGACTTTATAAATTTCGGATATTTACTATTATTAATTAGAAATAGTAAGAAATAATTATTCATAATCAAGTATAAAGTTTCTCAGATTGACACATAATTTTGACCAGCTTTATATATACGGGCAACATTTGAATTAGATTGTGGAAGAGAAGCAACTGGATTAGTGAGTGGCAAACTCTACAGAAAAAGCTGTCAAATTAGGGTTATAATGACGCTTTGTCTTCATGTAACTAGAATGACTAAAGTTTGGGATTGTAAGATATGGACTTGACTATAAAGAAATGTGTGTGCAAATTGACCCTATTTTGTCTGTGTATATATATATATATATATATCATATAATTAATAAGAATATTAACTTTTTTAATAATAGATTAATCAAATGAGCTAAACATTGACAAATTATATGACAGAGAATAATTGATCTTATTAAATTAGATAAAAACTAATTTCACAATAAGAACATAATTTGAATTATACATTTCTATATTTTCTTGAAGAAAAATGACTATTAAATCACTTTTGATAATTCTAATTTATTTAACTAACAGTTAACTATCAGATTTTCAACATGCTATACATAAAAGTAATGCTCAGGTGACAGTAGAATATAACTGAGGAATTGTTACAAATAACCTCCACAACCTCAAAGTAGTGAAAAGTTTGATTAATTTCTCCAAAAAAAAAAAAAAATCACAAGTTCAAGAACCGCTAATTAATTTAATATTATTCCATTCCGCATAGGGACTTGATTGAACATTAAAACAATAATGAAAAGCATAAAATACTTGATTCACACTAAAAACATGAATATTGTTTTTTTTTTTTTTTTGGTCTAGTGTTGAATTCTTTGAACCTTAATCACATAATTAATAACGAAAGCAGCCAGCTATACTTTAATTACAATGTTGTTTATCACATGCTAATATATAGATAAATACCATAGTCATTTCATCTGCATTATCCTACGTGATTGTAAGGCAATTGGAACCATGATCAATGTCAAATTAGCAAAAAATTAAGTTAATTATGTTTTTTATGGCAAGAAGGAAACGTAATTTTTTCTTTTTTGTGGGGTTTTTGGCTATTTGCCTGCTTTCGCTATAGTTACTAAATAAAGTTGGGGCTGCTTTTTAATCCAGTGTTACAGCTGTGAAAGGCTCTTTTACAGTTAATGCACAAATGGTGAAAAGAGCTTTATTAATGTCAATCAATTAAAAGACAAGAAAGGCAAAATGAAAACCAAAAAAAAAAAAAAAAAAAAAAAGTTTACCAACATTTTCTCAAGAGAAAATAAGAATTCATCCAGTAATCATTATATGTGTAACCAATATCTAATGTCAATAATTTCAATTTACTGTTTCTGCCTTTATGTTATATATATCCAATTAGGGTAAGGAATCATGAAATGTAAGATTTTCGTGGAAGATAAGGGTAAAAATATCTTGCATCCCTTTGGCCATATCGGAACTCTCTTTGGTGGGGAATTCTATAAAGAAATTATACGATTTGTTCTCCACCACACGATGATATATATAATCTTAATGTTGTTGATGTGTTTTATTTTGTTAAAATTGAAACTCTTTTAAAATTATAAAAAATATAATATTTAAAATTTTATTTATGCATTTGATATTTCTAGTATCCGGTAACTATATGGTTTCTACTATATTGAAATTTGAGTTGGTAAATCCTATAAGAAGGTATATATATATATATGTTTGTCCACAAATAAAATTCAAATTTCATATGTCATTTAAGAAAATCCAACTCATGAACTCTACTAAAAAAAAGTTTATAATATTTTAAAAAATTTGCGTACATAATTAATAATGATGAGTTAAAAAAAAAACTGCAATTGCTAAAGCACTAGGTTTAACTAAGCTAAATGAAAGCACAAAGAACTATTTGACGTTTTTTTTTTTTATCTAAGTAATACTTATTATAGCAATACACTCAACCAGACAATTGCTAATTGGTGAAGCACTGACTACATGTTATTTGACGCTTTGATTGCTAATAAAATGCACCAAATGCATTGCATTGCATAATCTCAAGTAGATGTACAACGAATTTCTCTGCCACTTTAAGTCCCACATGCAATTAGCATATACACTTACGTATTTTCCTTTCTTCTGCTTTAGCCAAAATCCAAACCGTTTAGAAGGATTTTTAACCCAAAAATAGGATTAGGCATGCAAGAAAATGGCAGCAATGTTTATGTGTTTAAACAAATTTTGAATGAGCAAGTAAAAAATTACAATGCACTCTTAACTCTTTAATTAATCATACGTTTCCACTAATCCATTTTCTATATTAAACTTGAAGATATAATTAATCAAGATTGCTTTCCTCCCTTATTACAAAATAATCAACTTCTTAAAATAAAGTTCTTGCGCACTAATCAGATCTCTGCCACTTCAAGAAGGATGTCTTCCGTGTTGAAACAACTCAGAAATATAGGTTGTTGTCTAGGCTTAGTATAGAGACTTCGTCTGGATTAGGTTTTTCTATATTATTTGTTTCAAAAAATTTTAGTTTGTACATTTTAATTCGTACAAGATAATTACAAATTACTTATCATTTTCAACAAAACTGATAACTAGTTACTTTTTTCTTCCTTAATTATTAATTATCTAATTAATAGTACGTACGAAAGACTAATAATTAAATTACTTGACCATATCAACACTAAATAAGAGATTTTTTCCAATTATTAATTAATTTTCTTTTTTCCCCTCTGTTAAAGTAATATGCTTAATTGGCTTTTTTTTATATAGTCTTGCCTACACCAGGTATATTATACTCAATGATTGAATTTAAAACACATCACCCAAGTGTTTTGTACTTGGTTGATAAAAATAAAATAACTGTTATATATAGATCTTATAATTGAGTGTAATACATCAAATGTAGACAAAAATCTTTCTTTTTTTTTTAACTTATTTTAACTTTATACTTTTTTTTTAGTCACTTATAAATTGTGGGGAGAGGGAAGACTTGATCCCGGATGGAATCATATGCCCATGGGGGCATTGGCAAACAAGGCGGGCATTTTAATTTTATACTTAAAAAATAACTCAAGGTCAAGCTCCAAAATAAACAATGACAAAAATGTATATGTACTCTTGAAAGGTTGTTGTTATTATCTTTTTTTTTTTTTTTTTTTGCTGAATGGGAACATTTTTTTGCTTAGAGAAAATTCAAGACGTGTGAAATTTAAGTCATTATGATGCAATGGCAACTAGACTTATATATGGTTCAAATTAAAATCATTAACATAATTTTCCTTGCCTGACTGCCATGACAAATTAAATTAATTGAAATGGAGAATCTAAAAAAACAATTAATGCAATTTGCGGTGCAAATTGTTACTGAAGACACAAATTAGTTAGCCTGAAATTTGAGTTGCCAACTACGGCAACATGTACAACACAACAACCATAGCAAGACAGAAACAGGAACAGTAAATTAAAACAACTTAACTTATTTCTGATGATTTTTTTTTAAAAAAATGCCATTAACTTTCAAATGAAAGTTGTATATATATAAGTCTGTTATATAAGATTTTTTATACATCAATGATTTTATTTAATAAAACTCTCTTGTTACTCGTTTCCTACGTACCATACAGAAACTCAATGCAAAATGTTTGTTTTTTTTGGTACCATATGCAACACATTACGTGTGGCTCTTCTCTAAACAAGGAACACCTCTCTATCTTTGCAATATCTCATTAACGAGCCAATTTTCACCTATAAATTGTCAAGAAAAATGGTTTGTGAATCAGGGAGAAAAAGAAAAAGTCTTCCCTCAAGGAGACACGTAGGGGAGCTAGCTCTAGCAGACTCTGTATGTGCCTATATACATAACAAATACATTTTTCTTCTTTAAACAATAGCAACCATGTCAAGAATTAAAGCTCTCTTTCTTCTTCTTCCTCTATTGTTTGTTTCTGGCTCTGCCCAAATATGGATGGAGCACAATGCCTACAAATTTTTCAACAAGAAACACGTTTTAGGCCCTCATGAATTATTTGGAGACCCTTTTGGGAATCCTTTTGATTATAAGAACTTGCAAGTTCCTAATAATATTGGTACTCCCCTTGTCAAAGATGAAAATGTTGCTGTTCCTACAGGAAAGCCTAGTAATATTGCTGCTGCTGCTGATTCTCCAGTTGATCCTGGATACAAAGGGGAATGGGAGCTTGTTTCTGAGAAATCTGGGGTCTCCGCTATGCATGCAATTTTGCTTCCTAAAATTGACAAAGTGTTGATGTACGATGCCACCATTTGGAAAATTTCTGGAATCCGTTTGCCTAATGCTGAATGCCGTATTCTTAACAATACTACGGGCGCTAAAGATTGTTGGGCTCATTCAGTCTTATTCGACATCAAAACCTCAAAACTTACTCCGCTAGAGGTATATATATATAAATGTAAATCTATCATTCTTATTATAATCATTAACACATTAAATTGAATAGTTTATAACAATAGTTAGGATTAACTGGTAGGACTGTTCCCATTTAAGGACATTTTGGGTTCAAATCGTGATATACACAGTAGCATTAAATTATAGTTATTGATAGATTTTTACTGTTCTTATGGTTCTGTTGAGTGGAATTAGATTAATTAGAGCTGAATACCGCTGGTTTAGGAAAAAAAATTAGTAGTTTAAAATTAGCACACAAATAATTTTAATTGAGTAAATTTCAAAATCTAAGTATATGCAATGAACTTTTTCATTCATGGCAGCTCCATACGGATACATGGTGCTCGTCAGGAGGTCTGGACGTTAATGGTAACCTAGTGAGCACTGGTGGGTACCAAGGTGGTGCAAATACTGTTAGATACCTGGGGAGATGCCTAGGCTGCAACTGGAGAGAGTATCCAACAGCACTTGCTGATCGTAGATGGTATTTTCATATTCATTTCATGATTACATGTTCAATTAATTATTAATTTCCGCAAGAAATTAAATTTTCTCTTTTGGTTCCTTGCCATTCAAGGTATTCGACACAAGCAACATTGCCAGACGGAGGATTCATCGTGGTCGGCGGTCGTGATGCTTTCAGCTACGAGTACATTCCGGCAGAAGGAACGTCCAATGCTAAACCCTACTTCTTTGACTTCCTTCGCCAAACCAGCGACCCGGAGGAGAACAATTTGTACCCATTTGTGTTCTTATCCACTGATGGCAACGTTTTCATGTTCGCCAACAGTCGTTCCATCATGCTCAACACAAAAACCAACAAGATCGTCCGCGAGTTCCCAGTTCTCCCCGGCGGCCATCGCAATTATCCAGCCTCCGGCATGTCCGCGCTGCTTCCAATAAAACTTCACGCTGAGAATCAAGAAAAGATCCCAGCAGAAGTTCTGATTTGTGGTGGTTCAGCACACAAAGATGCATACTCTAAGGCCCAGAAAAAAATTTTCTACACTGCACTTCAAGATTGTGCAAGAATCAAGATCACGGATCAAGATCCTGTTTGGAGGAGAGAACTCATGCCAACACCTCGTATCATGGGTGATATGATGCTTCTTCCAACTGGAGATGTTCTTTTACTGAATGGTGCTAAAAGAGGAGCTTCAGGATGGGGTTTTGCAAGAGAGCCAAATTTCACACCAGTTTTATACAAACCTAGAGCCAAAAGGGGTCAAAGATTTACTGAGCTAGCACCTTCAAAGATTGCAAGAATGTACCATTCAAGCTCTGCAGTTCTACCAGATGGGACAGTTTTAGTAGGTGGCAGTAACACAAACAATGGCTATATTTATGATGCAATGTTCCCAACTGAGCTAAGAATCGAGAAATACTCGCCACCTTACTTGAATCCTAATCTTGCATCTCAAAGACCAGAGATTACGCTTGTTCTCCCCTTGCTTATTTATCGCGCTGATTTTATTGTCCAAATAAAGTTAAAAGGAGTCCAAGTAGAGCAGCAAGGTTTGAGAGTGACAATGTATTCTCCTGCGTTTACTACTCATGGAGTTTCAATGAATCAACGACTCATCGACTTGGGATTGAAGAATGTGAACAGCTTTCCTTTACTAGGATTACACGACATTACTGTTGTGGCGCCCCCAAGCGGCACCATTGCTCCTCCTGGGTATTATATGCTCTCAGTTGTTTACCGAGGTGTGCCTAGCGTTAGCAAGTGGGTGCAGATCAAGTGAAGCTACTTCCCAAGTGCCCTTGATTCTGTATTTTCTTTCTCTCAATGATTCTGTATTTATTTATTCTTTTATGCCTTTTCCCCTTTAAATTGTGCTGTTGATGATAGTTTGGTTAGGGATAAAGAGCAGAGACTCACAAAAGGGTCTATTCCTTAAAGTTGGAAAATGTAAGCAAAGTTGCTTCTCATGGTACGGTAGATTACCAGCTTACCCATTTTATGTAAAAAAGATAAAAACAACAAAAAAAATAAATGCCTACATATGGTATATGGTATTCGTGTAGTAGTAATAATCCTCCAATCTTACATAACTCTATCTACGAAAGGGTGCCCAACTCTATACGATAAAAAATGCAAAAAAATGAATGGACATTTCTTGCAGAAATATTGTCCCGCTGAGGCAAGAGTTTGCGTTTATAGGCAATAACAAGTGAGTTCAACGAAGAAAATGACTTGTATAAGGTCGACAATGATGGGTGTTGCGACACCCATCGTAAATTTTTTTTATAAAAATGCCCCCATGATAAAGGAGTATTCAATATTTTTTTTTGCCTAGAATTTTTTGTCAAGTGCACGGGTTGGGATGCACACTAACAATTACCCCTTGTATAATATGCTGTTACAGTTCACAATATTGTCATCGCAAGCACGTCAATGTCACAGCTGGCCCGACGTCCTCGCGCACGACTTGTGCTTTCTCGGTTTCTCCTACTCCAACCGCGTCCCAGCTTGGCTTTACTCATTAAACAGTTCCACCAAACGTTGAATGTGAAGCACCTTTATGCAATGTATTATTTTATGTATATTTCAGCATATGAACTCTTCAAACTAAACTTTCTTAATGGGTTCCATCTAATTAAGTAATAAATTCTGAAGAAAAATATATATGCACATAGTTGTAGGTGGGTTGGGCACAAATTATATCTGCGAACATCAAACTCATGGAGAGCATAACTTGTGACCACTGACCTCCATTAGCATATATTTCTTCCTATCGACATTAAATATTTTGTTTAATACTTTTTTTTTCATATATGAATGTCAAATATAATGAGAGTCAATATGTAAATCGAATTAAATAAGAAAAAATCAAAGTGCTTCTTAACTAGCAAGGTATATCTGCGGGTTACAACCTATAAAAAGCAACAACATGACATGGACCAAACCATCCCATTTCAACTACAAGTTTTTGGTAGAAGCAAAGAAGAAAGGTTCACATTGGAGTTGAAATGGCAGGTTTACGAACATTGCTGGTAGCTCTATTCATGTTTGTAACAGCATTCCATCTGAGTCCAGTCCATGCCAATTTCCCCAAGAGCATGTATGTCTACTGGGGTGCTCAGCATTCTGCAGTTCCGGGCAATGGCGACCAGCTTCAACTTGTATTGGACCAAACATCAGGTACTAATATATGATCAGCGTTTATTATCCAATTAAATATTTAATTACTTCAGGTCCTCTAATTAGGCACATGATGAAGACCAGTTATCAGATTCACTAAAACCGTCGAACACTTCTTATTTCAGGGTCTGGTATTGTGTCAAAGAGATCATTTCTGTTTGGAAGCATTCAAATGTTAATCAAGTTGGTACCTGGAAACTCAGCTGGAACAGTAACAGCCTACTATGTAAGTCCAACGATTTCCATGAGGGGCCTTGGCAAAGATCCAAAAAACAACCTAGTTTTGTAGGCTTTAAAATCTGTTTCTTCCATCATAGTTTGATTTTTCAAAGGGGAAAAAACCCACTGATACATGCAATTAAATAGAAAAAGCACACTTAGTTATGCTAGCTGTAGCACTAAATCTCGAAAATATTCTCCATTGCTAAGAATTTTAGATTGACATCTTCATAATGTAAGAGTGAGCAGGCAAGAAAAACGCCCTAGCAACCAAGCCATAATGTAGATATACTTACAAGTGCGTGCTTAACATTGTGCATCTGAGCAGGTATCCTCTACCGGAGACAGGCATGATGAGATAGACTTCGAGTTCTTAGGTAATATCTCAGGACAACCATACATCATCCACACAAACATCTACACTCAAGGAAATGGAAGTAGGGAGCAGCAGTTCTACCCCTGGTTTGACCCCACTGCTGATTTTCACAACTACACCATTCATTGGAACCCTTCTCATGTTGTGTAAGTTAGCAGACTTCGCAGCTAATATCTCTAATGATTTAATGTCATCCTTACCATTGTTCTGACCAGAAAAAGAACCATAAGAATTTCAAAATCTAAGAAGAAATATAAAAAATGATTACTTCTATATCAGAAACATCCCGCAGTTTTCCTAAGACACACCGAGTTTTATCGCTGTCAATAACTCTCACAGCTTATTTTCCCACAAGATAATAGTAACTAAACTTAAGACTCATCTTTGCAATTTCAGGTGGTACGTTGACAGTGTGCCAATCCGTGTTTTCCGTAACTACGAGAATGAAGGCATAGCTTATCCAAACAAACAAGGGATGAGAGCATACTCCAGCCTATGGAATGCTGATAGCTGGGCAACTAGAGGTGGGCTAGTGAAGATTGACTGGAGTAGTGCACCTTTCGTAGCAAAATACAGCACTTTTAGGCCAAGGGCGTGCTTTTGGAATGGACCGGTCAGCATCAGTGAATGTGCTGCCAATACTCCTGCTAACTGGTGGACGTTGCCAACATACAGCCAATTGAGCTATGCCCAACAGGGTCAGATGAACTGGGTAAGAGATAACCACATGATCTACGACTACTGCAAGGATGTTAAAAGATTCAACGGACAGTTTCCACCAGAATGTTTTAAACCACAGTTCTAAAACGCAGGGTGCCTACTGTGGCAGTTCCTAAAGAATACAGAAAGACCCGGCAGCTCCAGTTTTTCTCCTACCGTCAGCATAAAACTGACAATTTTTGTCATAATTTGTTCTTTGTGTTCAATCATGTTGATTTCATTCTTCGCAAATACCGTGTTTCTGCTATTAATATTTTGTTTTGATTCTATAATTTAAATCAAAAAGTGTTATGCTATATGCTTACAAGCTTCAAAAGACTAAGAAACTATAACATATTATGCAAATCAAGATTCAAGACTATTAGGCTAACGCTAACATAAAAGCAAAGTTGTCATCTTTATTAGCTCCTAAACAGCAAACACTAATCATCAATTAAAAAAAAATCACAGCTATGAAAAATAAATAGAAATTACTTAAAATTACAGACATGAACAAAGGTTTAATTATTCAAGAAACAGAATTGTTCATAAAATTGAAGATATCATGTGATACAGAGACAAATACCAATAACAATGAAACCCGCACCCAACAAAGCGAGACCAATTCGCGTTTTTTCCCCTAAAACGATGCCGAACACAGCTGTAGCGGCGAAAGTTGTAGCATTGGTGACGGGAACAGCAAGAGAAATCGGTGCGTCGCTTAAAAGAGCAAAGAAAGTAGCGGAGGCTGATAGGTTGATCAAGAAAGGAACTGAGTATTGCCAAAATAATACAACACTCAACAAGTTATTAAGCGACGATAAGAGTCCATTGGAGACTTTTGGTGACGAATTGCGGGATTTTTGGTCCCAGATAAGTGCGCCGCGGCGGATCAAGGCGTTGGTGGAGCCCCAAACTAAGCCCACTGCCACCATCTTTTCTATATCTCTCGCCATCGTCGTCTGGACCGGTGGACACGGGACCCGGAGTCAAGATCGTTTTGCCAAGACATGCATGCAAAACGACTTCGTTTTGGCGGATACTTAATTAGCAGGTTCGGCCCTTAATTCACACCGTGTTTGTGGAACGGAAATTCGGAAGAAGTGAAATGTATTCGGCCATTGCCCTACAAAAATAAAAAGTTTGCATAGGTTTTAATGTTATATTAATGAAAATTCATCAAAAGTATAGTAAACGATTTATAAAAAGGGAAATGATTGATGTCTCGAGGCATCTCGCGAGACATCAAATAATGATAGAGGTAAAATTTTTTAGGTATAATTGAAATTTTAATTTTAATTCCAAAAATTTATCTACTCTGTAGAATGGGGGGCAAATTAGATGTCTCTCGGTGAAACATCTATCGCGATTCTTATAAAAATTTGCTATTCCATATCTTTAGACATGATTTTGTTAATTAGGATTCAAGTAAATAGAAAAATAAGTAAATTTTGTAATCCAGCTTATATTTAAGTGGATTTTACAATTTCAATATTTTTAAAATTGGAATTGTAAAACATATTCTCAAAATGGGCATGATTAAAGTAAACAATAATTATATTAAGAAAAACGAATTTTTTATTAATAAGAATATCAACTAATTTATTATACAATAGAAGACTTTTAAATCAAATGGTAAGATTCAAACTATACACCTAATTATATTATTAAAAAAAGTGACAACTGTATTTATTATTAATATCAATCTAATCATTTAATTATAAAAAATCATAACCAGTACATGATTTTAAAAAAAAATTTAACCTTCATGGTTGAAAATAAATTACAAAAATCATGCATTATTGAATTAAAACGAAATAGCATAAACATATTTCGTGGTGCCATATAAATATGAAATGGTTGTTTGATAAACATGATTTTTGTTACACCATAGAATCCTAACAATGAAATGGAATTATTCTCTGGCGTTGTATTTTTGCATGATTGATTTGTTGTACGTGACCCCTTTTGTGGTCCATTTATGACCCCTAAAAAACGCATACCATCATGCCATACGCGCCCTTGATATGTATGCTTAACCAAAATATAATAAATGTTGTGGGAAATTTTTGGGTAAACCTAATTCACCACGTAGGATTATAAATTTTTCATTATAAATTTGACATATAGCATAATTAATTAGTATTTATTGTACTTTTAACTTTAAGAGTTACAATATCTAACTATAGTTACTTTTAATATATTTATGAATTTCTTTCTCTAAAAATGTATATATTTTTTTTAAATATTACATATTATCAACCTTATATATATATATATATATATATTTATGAATTTATTTTTTAAAAATGTATATATTTTTTAAATATTACATATTATCAATTTTTTTATATAAAATTATTAAGTCCCTCTTTTTCCATTTTTATATAAAATTTAAATATTACATATTAACAACTTATTTTCCTTTTATTTTTTAAAGTGCCATAAACTTTAATCTATTGGACTTGATTTTATTAAAAAAATAAAAATAAAAATAATATAGATATAAAACCTTGGCATAGAAAATATATCACATATTATTTTAAAAAGTAATTCATATATATATATATATATATATATATATATATAAAAGTTGATAATATGTAATATTTTTAAAAAATATATACATTTAAAAAAAATTATAAAAATATTAAAAGTAACTATAGTTAGATGTTGCAACTCTTAAAGTTAAAAGTACAATAAATGCTAATTAATTGTGCTACATGTCAAGTTTCTAATGGAAAGTTTATAATCCTACATGACGAATCGGGTTCACTCAAAAATTTCTCATTCCTGTGGGCTTGCATGTTTTTGGTTGCATTGTCTATCATCCAATCACATCCTTCCTTATCTTTTATTCTCACGCGTGGCATCGTCCAATTGGCCAAGATTACTGCACCTACATAAAGAAAGATAATTTCATTTTAGAGGATAAAACCTCAGTGCTGCTGGCCCATATATATATATATATATATATATATATATCGGCCAGCTAGCCCGCCACCGATCGTTTTATCCACCAAAATTAAACCTTCAAATACAATAATCAATTGGAAAATGATGCCCTTTTATAATACCATTCATTATTTAAATAATGACACATAAAGTACATGAAAATGTCATTGGAGGCCTATATACATTTACTAATGAACTCATTAGCAGCCTCTAGCCGTCAGGAAGTGTAATTGATTATAAAATATTATTAATTTTAAAATTATATTATTTTTAATAAAAAAATATTAAATAATGTAAGTTTAATTTAATTAATTATAACATTATACTGTCTAGTAACAAGTCGTAATACTTATTCTAAAAAAAAGAGTCGTAATTGGTTACTTCTACACTAACCTTTTTGTAGAAAAGTAAGGCAAATTCAACGAAAATGTAATTTCAAACTTTTTACGAGTCATATACACTTTAAAAATACTCCTATTTGATTGAACTTGGGCCTTTATAATTTAAATTCGAATTATAAATATATGAAGAAAATATGTATTATCATAATTTTATTTTTTTTATGGTCCATTCGGCTCAAATTTTAAAATAGTTAATTTTTTTTTATGGCTACTAAATACTAATGACTTCAAATTTAAAAATACAGAAAAAAAAAATCTATTTCATTGAACTCTAACCTCTATAAATTGAAAAAAATCTTTATCAATTAATAAGTTTAAATAATTTAAGTATTACAAATTTCAGTTGTGAAAACAATAAAAATTACCTGTTACTGTTAGCATAAAATTAATTTTACTATCATGACGAATTTATAATTTAATGGAGCTGTAATTATAAAAATATTATTTCAACTTAATTATACTTATAAATATATTTTATTGTTATAATTAATTAATATAATATGCCAATTTTAAAATATATATTAAATATAAATATAATATTAAAAAATTAATACATAGATTTATATAATGCTAAGTTCTGCAAAATTATTTTATGTAAGATATATACACCCATGACTTGATTAATTTAAGTTATGGATAAGATGTAAAAGACTCCTATTAGAAGTCTGCTTACTACTCTTTTGTAGAGTATGGGTTTTATGTTTTGTATGTAATATAACCCAAGTGATAACCTGACAATCAGGCAGAACAAAAAATTATCTCTGCGTAATTTTCCTCATTCTTCTCCCACACAAAAATACTCTGTGTATATCATTCAATTGATATTTAGATTGTGAAGACATAGTTTTTACTATAGTAGTTAAGGCTTCGATCAACATATATATTAAGGATTCCGCTGCTGGAGAAAAAGGTCAGATTCTAAATCTTTTTGTAATTTATTGTTCTTCCCTGTTTTTCCTTTCATTTTAAAAATTTAAAAATTTATATTTCTAATATTTATAATACAACATTACACAGTCAAAAAAAATAATACAACATTACATATATATTTTAAAAATATAAATAGTATTATTGTATGAAGATTAATTTTTCAAAATAAAATTTAAAAATATTATAACTTATTATAGTGTTGAATTTATTTTTGCTCATATCTGTTCTAATTTAGAATCAAAATTCTGTACAGAAGATATCTTTCTATAAAATACAATTATAAAAAAAAAAAAATTAGCTAAATCTTTGCATTGATAAAACCGGACATGTTTCAAATAATATATTTTTTTAATTTAAATTTTAGTGTTCAGAAACATTAGCAGCTAAATTACTTTTTAATTATTTATTTAGCTAAAAAAAATACCAATTATCCATTAGCCCAAAAAAAAACCTACAATTAGCGAGACAAAACTGTCTTTAGTCAACATGTATGATGTATCTACCCCAAAATCCCAAGAACACCCCTCTTAAAAATTTTCCCTCTTTTATCCTCTCCAATTCGTAGCCACGTCTATCTCGTTTATAATAGCTAGTGTCTCTCTCTCTCTCTCTCTCTCGCTCCTCCTCTACGGTTTCAGCTGTGGCGCAGAGATTCCATAAATACCCCTCAACTCTTCATCCTCTCTCGAAATCCTCCTGCTAGCAGAGCAGATCACTAAAAGATCCATACATCTCACCCTCTATCTCTGTATTTATCAATCAAATCTGTGTTATTTTTTAATTTTGATGCTTGTTAAATTCGATTGATCAGTAGTAGCCAATTATTAACTGCTCATGGAACGGATCGTCGGCGGAAAATACAAGCTCGGCCGTAAGATCGGCAGCGGTTCCTTTGGCGAAATCTTTTTAGGTCAGTTTTTACGCTAAGCTTTGACTTCATCTGTTTCTTGTTTCTTTTATTTTTTTTAATTAATTTTTTTTGTTAACCTCCTGCAGCTACACATATCGATACCTTTGAAATCGTCGCTGTTAAGATCGTAAGTTTTATTGATTTTTCTTAAATTTAATTTAATTTAATTTTGCTCGATTTTGATGTAAGAGTAAGAGTTGATGATCTGATCATGTGAGCTAGAGCGAGCTTGTTTTGATATATGTATATATATATATATTTTTTATTTTATGTGTGGTTTTGCAGGAGAATAGTAAAACAAAGCATCCGCAATTGCTGTACGAAGCTAAATTATATAATCTTCTTCAAGGAGGCAGTATGTTTATGTTTTTAGCATTGCTTATTACTTCATTATTTATTTTTAATATTTTTTTTTAGTTTAATGAAGTTTTTTAATTCTTAAATTGTTGATATTTTTTTTTTAGTTTAATGAAGTTTTTTAATTCTTAAATTGTTGTTTGTAGGTGGTATTCCTAGTATTAAATGGTCCGGTGCTGACGGAGAAGATAATGTATTGGTTCTTGATTTGCTTGGACCTAGTCTTGAAGATTTGTTTGTCTATTGTGGGAGGAAGTTTTCATTAAAGACAGTGTTGATGTTAGCTGATCAAATGGTAAGCGATTACGGCTCTACACACTCTTGTTTCACAGTGTCTGCTGGTTTTTTTTTTTTTTTCCTCACAAGTCTTTGTTGTTTTTTTTTTTATTTGTATAGATTACAAGGATTGAATATGTGCATTCTAAAGGATTCCTGCATAGAGATATTAAACCTGATAACTTTCTCATGGGTCTTGGTCGAAAAGCAAATCAGGTTTCATGATGTTTTCTTTGTTTGTCTAATGTCAATCTCCTTCTCGTCCCTTTTCTTTAAATCCATCTCATGTTTGTCTTTTGTACATCAGGTTTACATTATAGATTTTGGCCTTGCAAAAAGATATCGAGATGCCACAACTAATCGTCATATTCCTTATAGGTAATATTGCGGTTTAAATTTTTAAACTTATTTATCATTGAATTTCTTAAGCTCATATGATGTTAACTACTTTGCTATTCCTGATGCACTGTAGAGAGAGAGAGAGAGAAGGAATTTAAGTTATGACCTACGTGATGTGATGTTTTGTTACTTACCATCTTGTTTTTTCAGGGAGAATAAAAATTTGACAGGAACTGCACGTTATGCCAGTTGCAATACTCACCTTGGGATTGGTAAGCAAGGAAGCTTTATATAAGCTTTTGATATCTGTCTATCGCTCTATCCAGGTGTTCATGTGCTTATGCACGTGTAATCAAACTTCGATGTAAATATTTCTCATTTTCATTAAAGCAAGCTCTTATCTTATCTCATTTTTTGGCTTTTTGCAGAACAAAGTCGGCGAGATGATTTGGAGTCGCTGGGCTATGTACTGTTATATTTTCTGAGGGGAAGGTGCATTGTTATGTTTGCTGGACTTTTTATTTGCTTTTAATTTACTTAACAATATCAGTAATACAAGCCTCTTAGCCTGAGATATTTTATTGTATTTTATGCTGAAGTGCTGGGATAGTCAATATAATGAGACGCTAAACTTTTCTTTTTTTTTTTTTGAGCTAACTTGAATTTATGTCTTCAGCCTTCCATGGCAGGGTTTGAAAGCTGCCACAAAGAAGCAAAAATATGACAAAATATGTGAAAAGAAAGTGTCAACTCCAATTGAGGTGAGTGTCTACTATCCAGGCATGGTGTCAAGAGGTCATTTTATGGAATTCCATTTAAAATCTGCTTCTCTTGTTGTTTTAGGTTCTATGTAAATCCCATCCAGTGGAGTTTGCTTCATACCTACATTACTGCCACTCGCTGACATTTGATCAGCGACCTGATTATGGGTTCTTGAAGCGCCTGTTTCGAGATTTGTTTGCCCGGGAAGGTAACTATTTCTTGATGTCAATAAGGTTGATTAAACCCAAAAAAAAAAAAAGCTAGGGCAAATGTTGTACCACGATCCATTAATCCAAGGGGTAAAATCACTATTTGTTGTCAAATTTGATAAGCATTGTTTAAAAATGCATTCTTGAAAACTATACTTCGTGTTTCATTCTCAAGCATACAAGTTATCTAGAAGAATAAGAAGAAAAAAAATATACTAAAAGAAAGGGACGGCATTTCCCAAATTTTGAGACATTCATTAAAGAGATGTTTTTACTTTAATGTTATTCTACTTTTTCTTTCTTCATGGCAGGGTATGAATTTGATTATGTATTTGATTGGACCATCTTAAAGTACCAGCAGTCGCAAAAGAATAGAACTCAACCTCGTTTATCCGTTAGTATTTTGCCTCTTATTTTATATTTTTTAATTTTCTTTATCTGCCTCCAGCTATATTGTCACAGCATATTTCAATTCCAATGGTTGTTCACATTATAGTTTGAGATTGAAACATTAACCTTGCTTATAACAAAGTGACCTTTTACATTTTACAGCCAGTTCCTGGGGCAAGTAGCAGTCACGTAGTGCCCACAGATATGGAAAATCATCAAGGTTAGATACTTCTGAAGTTCTATGTGCATTTTAATGACTGAATCTTGTAATTTGTGTCACCTTTGAAAACGTATGTGCTTAGAAGAAGCTTCATAAGTTAACTGGAGAGGCAATGCTACTTTCTAGTTTAATTGCATATGGTACATGAATTCATTGTTCTGTGGTGAGAAAATGTTTCAAAACAAGGCTACATACTTGAAATTGTATCTCAATCATTGAAGCTAGAAAGTGAGGGAACATTAAAATTGCTTCACTTTATTAGATTATCTAATTTTCCATATAACCATCAAAAATTTAAATTCTATAACTTCTTTTGGTCTTTTTCTTGTGGTAAGAATTGCGATTCAGAGGCATATATGCACCGATCATTTGTAAAGGCTGGGTTTTGGGTTATTGATGGCACTATTATTTAGATATTAATAGAACCTGATTCTTAATGACGTTATTCTAAAATGTAACCTCTATTAATTCTGAACAGCAGGAAGCAATAATGCTCCATATTCCACTGATATTATGCGATCTGCTGGTCCTGGTGTACGCATGCAATTCAAATCAGCAACGGGCAAGAATTTGAGCTCTGATAATCATGTTGATAGGAATGTAAGTTTTACTTAAGTTCAAATAAAATATGAACATAAAAGAATTCTAAGTACGATAAGTGTATTCTTATCAATGATAGGTTTTAATACTTCATTTTTCTGTATGAATATATTGTCAGTTGAAGGTGATTTTTTTCTCACATAAAGGTTCATTTTTTGTGGTGATTGATCTTCTGCATTTTCCTGGTCAATTTTTCAGAGAACAAAAGATCAGTGACTTGAGCAATTGGTTTTTGCAGGTTGTAAATGATGCTCACATACCCTCCACTTCATTCACACTTGCTGGTACCTCAAAAAGAAATGCCCAAAAATCTGTTTTGCCCACAGAAGCTGGAATTCCTAGTCAGGGGCACAGTGGCAAAATTGGTCCTTCAAATAGCTGGATCTCTTCATTGCAACGAATTCATTCTTCCAAATGATCACTGTGGTAATTTTTCTTACCATGTATTGGGAGCATGTAAAGTGGGATATTTGCTGTTGGAAAAGCTATACTGTCATGTTTAGCAGTATGGCTGACATAATGCACAAATGTTGTGCATTATGTTTTATCAATGGATCTCAGCAAGAAGAATTTAGTGACACGTCTATTGAAGGCAGCGAAATGTTTGGTGAATAGCGTTATGCTTTCAGCTATTTGTCTTTTAAGAAGTTTCCATTGATGCATTCAAGGGATCCATTGTGCTTTATTTCTCTATGATAAGTAACTCTCGTTATTCTCTTGAGGTGAATACAAACACATTGGGTCCCAATGTTGTATATAGTTGCCAGTTGTCACGAAAAGCTCATACAAATACTGTATTTGTGGTGTCATGTAATGTGAAGTTTTTGTCCCTTTTCCCACACTTTTCACTAGGCGATGCAGTCTTCGCCAAATGGTTTTTGTTGACGGTATTTTTTTTTTTATTTGGCTTCATTAATGTTCTGAGTTTGGTGGTGTGCTTGTTACTATCTTGTTGTTATGGTAGTGGGGTTTCACATCTCCAGAAGCATTCTCTCTTCAATAACCAACTCTCTCCATTTACTAATGTAAAATATTGTTTTGACAATTACTGTGCTTATAATTCATTATTATGTCCAATTTGCGGTGCCCCACCATACAGGATAACTTTTTGAATCCTTTCTACATTTGCTGTTTCTTGACTTGGGTCTATTGCTAATTATTGCAACTATTATAAGGCTAGTTAAATGATCCTTTTTGGTTCGTGGACTACCATACATCACTTAAGAAACATATTATCCTCAGGAAAAGGTTATGATTCAAGCAGCACTACATTTAGGGAAATGTTAGAAATATTAATTATTTGCCATGCATAAAGATACAAGTGTTGGGCATTTATACATATGATCTTGTCATGCTAACATACTTTTACACATTGGGTAACCCAAATTTTTTAAATTGTCTTGGTTTTTCTAATGGGATTTCTTTTGATTTTATTCATTTGATTCCTTGCTTCTTAAATGTTTTCTTCCTTATTTGTGAGGCCATTTTCTGAAAATGCTGAGGTAATGGAAATAAATTCTTCTTTATCACCGTGGTTTCTTGTGGAATCACATAATTGTTATCTCATTTTCTTGACTTTGGATATGAATATTGCTCCTGTTGTAGCAATAAAATTATAAGAGAGGTCATCTAGTGGAATGTTGTACTGTCATATTTTGGGATCCTTGATAGATGTATTTAAGATATATAATTTTCAATTTCATTTCAGATCTCACGAAAGAGTGGGAAAGTCTTGTATATAGCTTAATCTTCATGTTTCAGATCTTCTAGATTCATATATTGTTCCAAGGGTAGAAAGATTTTGACATGGAAATGCAGAATCATTCCATTGCCAGATTTCTTTGTTATATGTCATTTCTACATGCAAGGATAGAAGAGCTTCTAGCATTCTGATCACATTTCTTAGAATAATCTTGAACAACACTCTCAATTGTCAGTTAATACCTTGCAACTTGCAGGATTCTTTTTCTTCTACAGCATTGTCTGAAGGAACGAATATAGTAGGGCCTATCACTCAGGGATAGCATTTCAAGGCCATAAAAGAGTTCTGGATCGTCACTGATGCATGTCTAGGAGGGCACTACCTAAATGCCAGCTGGAGATAAAGGTGTTAAAGCAATGCTGGTTTTTTTTGCTACTGGTTTATGCAGGTCTGGAATTCTGCAGAATGCTTTAAGCATGCATGCACAGTTATGTTACATATTGCTGATTTGGAATATGGAATTGGTTATGCTCTTTGGAACTAGTAGTTAGTTTGTGCTATGCTACAGCCATTAAGACGTAAGAATCACCATCGAGGCTAGGCGATTTTGATGATGCTGCAAGATTCAAGTCAGCAATATTATTTCATTAATTCATATGATTTCAATTTTAGCTGCATGCCAAAGTTGTTGGATGAGGTTTAGCGGTGTGATACTCGTTTATTTATTTGGAGGATTGTTTAGTCTGCTTGGATGATATGCCGTAGATTTAAAGTTTTGAGATGGAAGTTATCTCCAGCTTGGTTAAGTTGCACGAAATGTTCCAGGATCCTTCTTTAATAATTGTGGCAGTGATATTACTTTTTTTCTTTTTGAGGTTTTCTAACTGGTGAAATGATTGGGCGACTTTCAAAAGTATGGCAATCTGGAATGTCATTTGTTTCTCCGGTTGAGCTCTTGATAGCTATATACCTCTATGGACTTTTACTATACTACCTTCAGGTATGCTGTATTGTTGGTGCTACAGTAAACCTATGCGTGGAATCGTCAGCTGCTTGTTATGAATGTTATCATAGTGTGGTAATGGAAGATCTTGAACCTTTGAGGTGTGTCGGTATTGGTCTGATGTGATTTCTCTATGCGTTTCAATAGAATTCTATGCAAGGCCTTCAAGCACTTTATTTAATATTCTGATATGAATATTATGCGGATAGAATTTTTCAGGATTGCGAATGTATTGGTTCATGCGCTGTGATGTTGACATGAATAATTATGTTGAGGTTGGTTCACCGCCAATAGGTGGCTAATTTTCTCCCATGTTAAGAGGTCCAATTTCTTTTGCAGGTCATCAATCCGTTCAATATTAATTCGGCAGAGGGTCCAGAGTATTAGACCCCTCCCTGGTAATTGTTGTTTGAAGCAGCAAAGGATATGTATTTGAGTTAATAGTTTTATAAATAAGAAATTTCTGGAAGGTAGGCTTGCTTTCAGAGCCATCCATCCATGTGATTTGCTGTTTGAACTCCTAACACTCGTCACTTTTTAACTAGCTTTGCTTTCTTTGGGTTTGGCTGCTTGTCTGTGGTGTTATATTAGCTACTATCATTCGTATCTATTAGTTGAGAAAAGATGCAGCCAAGAAAAATTAGGTTTTTTCTTGGTCAAAACTGTTGTTAAAGGTAGGAAGGCCCTTGAATTTTTTATGGGAAGGACCCTCCCTGTCAGAACTACTGTCTTTGCTATTGAATACTTTTATTTACGAGCGTCTAGCAAATCTAACCTACAATAATGAGATGAAGCAAAAATAATATATACATTATGAATATGATGTTCCTCACAAATTAGAACTTTGAAGATGTTTGCCTTTAGCACAAGAAAGGTACTGTTAATTCAAGATGTCTGCAGTAACAGTTCAACGCTCAAAATTTACTGCATGTGCCATATCCATGTAGAAAGAAGCCGCTTCGGATGATTTTAATGCGACTTTCACTAGGTCAGTCATTTGTAATATGCAGAAATGGGTCTATCAAATCCGGCTTTGCTGCCTGACAAGGCTGAAGATATGTCCTCAACTTTCCTAAATCCAATCTGTAAAATATGCAAGGATCCAAACAGGCCATCACAACATTAAGAAGCCAACAAAAAAAATAGGTTTAATGCAGTCAACTTTTATGCTAGGATAAAAGCTAGATGCATACCTTATCTAGAAGAATGTCACTAAAACAATGTGGACGGAATATGATGGTTCGATAATTCATTGATGTTGTCTGCACAGTTCGAAAAATAATACCTCAGCAAGGTATAATAATCATGTCAACCACCACAAGATTTGGATGGTTTTTTGAACTGCTCAAAATAATTTTTTTTAAAAATTATTATATTCACAAAATATTTATGACAGCGTAAAATGGAATATTGGGAAATGCTTGTTCAAATTATATAATATCTAAATAAAACAGGGAAATGATAAGCCTATACTCCGACAGCAATTTGATAATGAATCCCGAGAACAATACCTCAGAAACATTCCGATTATTTTCATATGACCGCCAAGGTTGAGGTTCCAGCACTAGAATGCCACCCTGCTTAAGATAATTGTCTTAGTATAAACTCGGATGATATTTTTCAACATAAGGTAACAGATACTTCAAATTACCGGACGGAGAAGTCTCCATATTTTTGAAAATAAAGTAATTAGTCCATCATCACCCCAGTTCAAATGAATCCACTTTGTCACACTCAAACTGCAATTCAAGGGACAAATGTATTAAACCACATGATCACATTAGGAATCAAATGCACAGGAAAAGATTCTTTTGCATGACATAAAATGATGATATTGCTGAAATTCAATGGTCCCTTAAAAAATTGGAAAAAAAAAAAGACAGTCGTATTCAGCTAAAAGAAACTAAAAAGCTTGAAGAACTGAAAAGTTCCAGAAGACAGGTGTTAATTCAGCGTGCAAGTCGGGCAGAGACGACAGACAAGCATAAGAATTCTTGTCATAATCTTTGCTCAACCAAGTCTTTCTTAGAAGACATAGTTCGCACCATGGAAGTAGATGCATGATTTATAAATTGAAAAAGTCTAGTGCAGAAAAATGGTAGTACTTTAGTGTCATTGTACTCCACTTTAATTTTATTCACTTATATCACTACTAAGTTCCAGCCACAAAGGTCCTTAAGAAGACGAATTCATGATAAACACAAAGAAACCAAAAAGAAAAGGAGGCAATAGGAACTTGCCAAAGAGGAACTACATTATTGTTGGTAATTTAGCGTTATATGAATAAAAAAAACCTCATTATAACACAAAAGAGGAACTTACCAAAGAATTGTATCATACTGCTCCTCTGGTCGAAACCGACTCAGAACAAAATTTTCTTTACGGAAAGAAACAATATCAAAAAGATCCCTTTCTTCAGAGCACAAACCATCTTTTGAAATGTCCCCTTTCTCAGCCGATGATGGAGCTGCAGGGTCTACTGAAGCATTGAATTTATCTGCGACATCCAGTTTGGAAGCGTTGGCACTAGTCTTCCCAACACACCCTGCTCTCACAAATTTTCTCAAGTGCCAATACGCATCAGCAACCCGATCTGAAAGACAAAGGCAGACTCATAAGTTGAAAATTAATAGGAATAGAGAGAACACAGACATAAAAAAAAATTGAAATCACATAGTAGCATACAATCAAAGTAACAACAGTAGTGTAAATTGCGTAAGTGGAGAAGAGTGATACCGGAGTCAATGTCGATGCCAAGTATTTTCCGGCAATGAAACTTGATGGCTGTAGAAAATTAAAGATGTAGGGTAGGGTTAATATTAGGCAATAAAAATGTTATAGAGGAGAAAGAGTGTGAGAATACCGATGTGAATGGTGATAATGCCGCTATTGCAGCCAATGTCGAGACAGTCTTTGCCCTCAAACCATTCCTTCTTTAAAACCTTAAGTCTTGGATCTTCCTCCGTACCTTGAGAGATCTGCTATCATTCAGTTTCAAAATTTAAAATCCCTAATTTAACTAAACTTAAAAATTAAAATAAAATGATTGAAAAAAGAAAGATTACTCACACGATAACCATAATAGCTTCTGTAATTTCCGAATGGATATACTTCGTCCTTCCCTTTCCGCCTCTTCTTCTTCCTAATTTCTTCTTCTGGTTTCTCTCTATCATTCTTATTCTCTTCGCCTTCTCCTTCATTTCCATTTCCTTTTTCTTCTGTGGTCGTAGTCTTGTGCTTCTTGTGCTCTCGTTTCTTCTTTTTCTCTTCTTCTGTCATTTCTGTGAGAGAGTTAGGGTTTATGTTTATCTTTGAAATTTACCAATACACACGCAGAGGTAGGGTTTGTCGTTGCTATTTATAGCTTCGCTTTTTTTCTTTCTTCTTATACGCGCTTTTATTTTTTTCTTTTCTTTTCTTTTAACCTACGAACAATTGAGAAATGGGGTATATAGTGAGCAAAAATAGCCGAAAACCAAATGGTTCGGTTTGGTTTCAATAATAAAATATACTAATTCGGTTTAAATTGAACTGAAATAAGTTCAGTTCGGTTTTTATAGTAAAAAAATCTATTAAACCGAACTGAACCGAATTTATAGTACATTTTAAAATTTTATATTTATTTATAGTTCGGTTTGATTGGTTTAGTAATAATATTTTAAATTTTATTAATAATATTAGTTTCTACATACATAAAACTCTTAATAAAATTATTTAATACCAAAAAAACACTAACAAAAAATATTTAAATATATTTTAGAGAATCGGTTCATTTGATTTTCTAAAAAATTAATAAATATAAGAAATATAAAAAATTAGCATTAATAAATCTTATAAATCTTATTAGAATATTGCAAAATTATATAAATAAAATGGGTTTAAAATTGCAAAAAATGAAAAAAGTTAAAACGTAAAAAAAAAAAAAACAAACCGAACAGACCTACACTCACCCCTAGGTGTAATAACTTCAAAAATTCTAAATTTTAAAATAAATTTATTTATTTTAAATATATTATTTTCATATACATGTTAAAACTTTTACTATGAAATATTCAAAATACATATCACCTGCCTCCCAATAGTGGAAATTGTTGTTTGATAAACTGTTTTGCGTATACCAGCACCACAAAATTAGTGATTTTCTTTGCCCTTCCTCACATGCCACACCCAGGTTCAGGTTGTTGCTGTAAAAGGTTACAAACTCAAACCTTTAACTTATCCCTCTTGAAAGTTTTCAATGCTATCAAAAATACATCATATAGTTACAGACAAAGATCAGCCGTCCACTGTTCATAAAATGCAGAATCCCAGATATTGCCCAAGAGCTAGAGGCATCATCAATTTTAAACCTGAGGACAAATGATATAAAAAGACAGTAGCCTGCAATGTGCTTAAGCCAACAGTAAAAAGATCCTGCAAGCCTTGATTTGATACAATTACGGTAGTAATTAAAATACAACAATCCATCTAATGAATTGTTTCTTTTGAAGATTTCCACCACGACAACAATGAATATGCTTCTTACAACATATCATCTAAATGTTTATACATGCTTACAAAGTTGCTTCAAACAAGCGGCTCAAACACAATCCACAATTTTGCAAGAAATAGAACGTATTTTCTCCACAAAGAAATACATATTACCATCTCTAACTTCCTTCACTTCTGCAAATCTCCCGCCATTATGTTTATTGCTATGGTCATTGTGAAAGAGTCTCATTTCTTTATCTACAAAATGGAATTCTTGTCATTTATCTCACAGGTGATAAATTTTCACAACCATTTTGGCCTAACAGTCTAAAACTATCATGGGAAGCTTCGTATATTGTTGCTCATCTAAACACTCACTCCAATTCCTTGAGAAAATCGATGTTGTCTACAAAAACCTGCATAAAGTGAGAGGAAAGCTGTAAACTTTGAAGAAAAGTAACAAAGGTAGAATTTTCTCATATCATTCTCACCAAACAAAAACGAAGACCAAGCTAATCAAACATGAGAGTGTATTTCAAATTAAATGACTTGCAACTTGCAACCACAGTATGCGTGTGAAACCATTGATATAAGAGCTACAAGCAAATTTTACATCTTAAATCAAGGATACCACTTTGCGCTCTTTAAATAATGCCTGGTTCCCATTACACACAAGCAGAGTTTCAAAGACGGTGAAGGGGAGAAGACAACATATCAACTGAACGCTAATCTAGCTTGAGCATGACATAAGCAACTATTCTAGGAAACATCTTAAGTCTTTAGTCTCACGTACCAGCAGCCATGTTTGGATAGGCACAGACTCCAAAAGGAAGATCATTTTTTTAAGTGATATTGCATCAATAATTGTACATAAGAACTAATCTACTTTTCATTAGTTTAAAGTACAAATGTGTATAGCTAAATATTTGGGTTAAGCATATTTTTTTTGACAGCCTTCCCAAGGCAAAGACTAGGTAATCAAGTTATTCTTGCAACTATATTCCAACATCATTAGTTCAAAAAGAGGGGAAATCATTTTTAGCAAGCATAAAGACAGAAAAATATTGAAGGCATACCGTCTTCCAACCATCAGGATCCAAGCATGCAGTTATCTTGGTGTTGATGCCAGGTAATGGTCCAGGCTCCCGAGTAATCTTCCCACCAAAGAGTTTGATTCCTTCTGCAGTTTTATAGACATCATCCGTGCCAATTGCAATCTGTTATGCAAAAGAAATAAGATCCAAATAGACAAAATTGTTATCTATTATTTTTTCTGGCAAGGGAAAAATTAGATTCTGGAGGAAATTTTAAAATGAGCATGAATGGCGCATACAGTATACTATTATGAGAACCGCAGCATAGTGGAAGAAAATTCAATACTGAAAGGCAACAGTTCTTACTTGAGCATAAGCATTTCCTTTGTCGTATTCAGTAACTCCATAGTTGTATGTCAACTCCAGCACAACACTTTTATCTTCAGGACCGTAACCCATCATTGCTATTGTATACTAATAATAGCAGAGAAAGGAAAAGGTCAGTTTGCACTATGAAACAGCCTTCAAACAAGAGTTGCATTTGATGATGGGACATACTTTGAAGACCAAAATCAATCATCCAAAGTCAATGAATAGAAATAGCATCTCACTCTTATTAATGAACTTATTCTTCTATTGATTCTCTCCTAGACACAAACTCACAATTCAAACGGCAAAAATCTCTTTATATATGAGACACTTGGACAATGCAAAGAAGTTTAAATATCAAAGCAGTCCAGAAACTAATTCGAATAAACTAGTCTATAACAAAATATGCCTATGATCCATGGATATGCTATAAAACAATGACTTTGCGAATGAAGTCAAATTACCTTGTATTCTGGATTATCCCGTTTGCGAAGAAGCTCCATGCCAAAAGCCTAACTCACAAAGTAGGACACAAGTTTGTTACTGTTTACATGACATGATGAAAATAAACAAAGCAGCACTAAGTAATGTTGACAATTGTTTGGTCCAAGATAATAATTCTCACCTTCTCATAAAAATTGATAGAACGATCAAGATCACCAACACGAAGCATGACCTGGCAAAGGGGCTCAGGTGTTGGGCCCCTTTCCAAAAGTTCAAATTTATAGCCATCAGGATCTTCAATAAATGCAATCACTGTACTGCCACCTTTAACAGGACCAGGTTCCCGAGTTACTTTGCCTCCCTTAGCCTTGATGAGCTCTACAGTCTTGGCAACCTGATCAAAAAGTCAAACTGCTGAATCCCAATTTATGTTTGTTCTAGGACAAATGTTCAACATACAGTCTAAGGAAGACCCAATTTATGCTTGTTACAGGACAGCAGACACTCTAAGATACAAAGCCTAAGTGCATTAACAGTAGTTACAAAGATAAGGAAATCAGGTCTTATGTGAAACCTATAGCACATAGAAGAAAAACAAAGTGCAACAAAAAGGGAAACTTCAATTACAGAAACTTACATCCTCAACAGCAATTCCAAAATGTCCAAATGCAGTTCCGATATCATATTTGTCAACCCCGTAATCTAACAACATTAGAGAACCAAATATAATCATCAGATCTCATGTGAGAATTACAAAATCAATGAAACAAGTAGTGCATTATGTCAGCCACAATTTGTCACTCTGTCTTTTTAGAAGTTTAACAAAGTGAGATGTTGAAAGAGGCGGATAAAACGAGGGACAGTACTGTAACTTAAATCTTACTGTAAGTGAGTTCAATAACAAAGTGGGAATCTTCAGGTCCATATCCAAGAAAAGCATTTGTATATCTCTCCTCCGGTATGTCACGTTTCCTTAAAAGCTTCATCCCCAAGCACTCAGTATAGAATCTGCAATCACCAAAAAAAAAGATTTTTTAATGACCAAGTTCCCTGCCATAACTAGAAACAAACACTTGAGCTGCCATAATTTTAGAAACAGACCAGCAAATGACACATCAAAATTAAAATTCAGTTGAGTTTGAAATGAAATAACATACTTAATGGTCCTGTCCAAATCCCCAACACGGTAAACCACATGAAGCATTCTTCGCTTGTCATTTTTGGCCCATTCTAGAGCACTTTCTTGGGAGGCAGATGTGCTTGCTTGGGCCATATTTCCAGCTGCAGACACTCCAAGACCTTTACTACTGCTACTACTACTATTCCTTCCCCTCCAAGATTTAGAGGAAGCTTTCAAACCAAAGAAGTGCGATTGTGAAACACCTGTAACATGTTTAAAGATTCTTCATATAAACCTCAACACGGCACAAGGCGTCATAATAAAAACAACAATAAGCCATACAAATTAAAAAAAAAATTACATAACACAACACATCAATTCAATTCCACCGTATACAATCAACAAGTGCCCAATGCAGACAGGTTGTATTATTGTTTATATATTTTATTCCTGTTTTAGACTATATTTTTTTTTTAAATTAATAAATTGGAAACCAACAGAGCTACAAGGATTTAAAAATAATATAAAAATAAAGAAATAATAAAACAAGCGAAAGGGAGAGCGAGCGAGCTACCGGTGCCGAGATGAGGGAATCTGCAAGAGGACGAAGGAAGGAGAAAAAGAGAAGGAAAGCGGCAAGTGATGTTGATATTATTACTATTACAGAATCTGAAAGAGGAAAGAGAAGGCCGAATTGAGGACGCCATAGGCAATATCCTCACCATAACTTAACAATACAAAATGAGCTCAGTGTGACAGACGCAGTGAATGAAAGAGATAAATTTTTGTTGTATATACAAATAAATAAATAAATAATAATGATTTTTTTGGTGGGTTTGGGTTTTGTTTTCTTTTGGAGATGCGATGCTATGCTTTTGTAAAGTGAAACCAATTGAAATGTGCTAAGCTTCACTCTCGGGAGAAAGATAGAGAGAGATATGGAGCTTTTGTTGATTCAATTTAATTGGCGATGGAGATTGTAATGTAATGGCCGTCGAGGATCACGAGACCTCTCTCCCACTCTCATCTGTTTTGAGGCCTAAGTTGACATCAATACAAGTCATCAACTACGGACATGGCCCAATGACGCTGAACAAAACAACAAAATGTGCCAGTAACAAAATTCTGATGACTCGTTGGGTTAGGCCCAATTAAAGGTCTCGTTTTTATAAAACGAAATATATATATATAGGGTACGAATGTGCAATGTGTTTTGGTACTTTTTCTTGTTTGAACAGTGTATAATTGTTGGTAATTAGTTGTTAGTAAAGGAGATTAGTTATGTTAGATTTTAAATGGTCACCAAATTTACCAATTGGTGGAGTTCGATGGGTTTCTATGGAACCTAAGACTGAAACCAAGGGATTTAATTCTTTGCGTGCGAACGAGATTCGAAGTTGAGACTTGAGACCTCCCATCTATGGCCAAAGCATATCATCCCATCTATCCCATTGGTTCTTTTTTTTTTATATATATTTTTTATTTTTTTAATTAGAGACTAAATGGTCTAATCCCTAGTGGGAGGGTGGGGAAGGGCGAGACGATGGTTTGAAATCTCCCCCTCTACCAAAGATGTCCACTTACCTTGCCTTAGGTTACTAAGGCGGGACTCTCGCCAGGGTTGTACGGTGCTTTGCTACGCTTCACAAATAAAATTATTTTTTTTAGTATATAGTTGGAGTGGTTAATTTGTAATATCACAAAGAGAAAACTAAGGAGGGTGGGGTTGGATCATTGATCTCCATAATAAATATTCACATTTTTCATCACTTGAACTATTCACGGTTAGAGTTGAGCAAAAAAAATCGAAAATCGACTAACCAAACCGAACTAACTGGTTCGGTTTAGTTTATGACAATGCATAACCGATTGGTTCGGTTTGATTTAAGTTTATTGGTTCGGTTTGGTTCTGATATATAGGTTCGGTTTGGTTTATGACAATGCATAACCGATTGGTTCGATTCGATTTAAGTTTTCAATTTGAAAAACTAAAAATAACCGAACCAACTGACTTAAATATATATTTATTATAAAAATATTAAATAAAATATATTAATTAGAAAAAAACATACATAAATATTAAAATTATAAATAAAAAATATTTTTTTAGTTATATAATTAAAGAATAAGCTTAAAAAATTATAAAATAATAAATAATAAATAAAATTAATTAACTAAACCAAACCGAGTCAGTTCGGTTAATTTCAGTTTCTCTCTAATTCAGTTCGGTCACAATTCTTTTTTGGTCGATTTTGGTGATTTGTTGACCGAATCGACCGATATTCAGCACTATTCACGGTGACACAAATAAATAATTGTATGTATATATACATCTTGTTTTACTAACACCCCCCTGAGGTTTGACCAAACTCACTACTCCATCCCTTTATTTTTAAAAGTCAATTAAATACCCCCTCAAATTTGATTCCGTCAACTATTTCCCCCCTCCGTTAAAAAAAATTGGAATATACTGTTAATTTTTGGAATATTCTTTTAACTAAAGAAAATAATTAATATTAAAATATCAATAATTATATGATATTGCATAAATGCCCTTGACCTAAAAAAACACTCTTCTCATTCATACTCCCTCTCTCTCTCTCTCACCCGACACCCAAACTCAATCTTCTTCTCATCTACACTCCTCTCCCACTCTCAAGCCCATCGTCACCTACTTGCCACCCATTGCCGCTCGTTACCGTCCCACTGCTGCCGCTCACTGCCGAATATTGCCGCTCACTACTGACTGCTGCCGCTCGTTACCGCCGCTTGCTCGTTGCCGCCTCTCACCTGCTGCCACTCACTGCCGACTGCTACCCGACTACTGCCGCTCGTTGCCGCTGCCTCTCACCTGCTTCCGCCTCTCACTACCGACTACTGCCGCTCATTGCTTGCTTGCTGCTGCTGTTTATCAATAACAAAAGCTGTGATTTTGTTTGTTGTTTATGCCAAATGATATTTGAGTTTAGTGAATTTTTTATTCCTTGTAGTAGTAGATACTTTGAAGAAAATAAATATATGATCTTGTTTGTATGCTTTTATATTATTTGTTCTTGATAAATATTTTTTAATTTTTCTTTTTTGTTGTTTTTATTAGTGTTTTGTTTTTTTAGGTGTTGAGATTTTTGAATATTTAGCTAAAGAAATTGAATGTAATTTTTTTTGAAAATGAATGTAGTTTTTTTTCATTTCTAATAATTTTAATTTATGAGTTTGATTTTTTTTTTTTTGAATTTGACTTAAATTTGATAAATAATTCTATTGATTATTTGAAATTTTATTAATTAATCTCTATTGTTAATATAAAT
>CATIWO010292236.1:0-16241 GCA_949673435.1 Macaranga tanarius
GAATGAATTTGGTTAAGCCTTAGTTTAGAAATTATATATATAAGTTAAAAAAGTTTAGAAAAGGTGTTTAACCCTCTGAAATTGAGATATGAAGCTCTAAAATAAATTAGAATGAAAAACAGCTTCTAAAACAGAGTGAAAAAAAGCCTGAAATGCTACAGATGCCACTGTGGGTCACTCAGGTGATGCTAGAGTGATCGGGTGAAGCCTCAGCACTGAGGAGGCGCCTCTACACTGAGGAGTGCCATTGAGGTGACACCTCAGCATAGAGAAGGTGCCTCAGTGCTGAGGCGTTAGTGCCATAGAGGCAACGCCTTAGCACTGAGGAGGTGCCTTTGTGCCTTGAGCCAACAACCAAACAACCAAAACTTCAAAAATGACAACGTAACTTCAACTGAAAATATGTATACAAATATATAAATATTTTATTCATTAAATACAACTAAAAAGTGACTGAATGAGACTTATTTTTAGTAAAACATGTGTAGCTAAGTTCAAGGTATGTGTTTGTATGTAACACCCGTGTCCTCAAGATAGGATTAGTGAGATTTGCTAATAGTTTAAGATTTAATTAAATGTGTTTAAGTTTATTTTTAAAGGAAATTGTATTTAAAAGAATTAACTAGAAATAAAATGATATATAGAAAGTTTGGATTCAATTGAAAGAAAATAAAGATTTAATTGAAAGGAAAATAATACATGAGGATTTATTAGGGAATGAGTGGAAATTTGAGGGAAAAAAAATGGAAGCTCTGCATTTTTTACGCAGGAGGAAGAGAAGAAAAAAAGAAGAAAAAAAAAGGAAAAAGAAACTTGAGCACTATAGCTAGGGTTTTACCAACATCAGGATTTGACAAATTTGAGCTTCAAATAAAGTGAGTGGATTTTTTTTTAGTTATTTTTATTGATTTTAATTCAAAATGTTATAGTTTTGGATGTTGGTGTAGATATTGTTGTTTGAATTTTGATTTCAAGTATAATGTTCATATTATCATGTTAAAGATGTGCTAGATGAGTTCAAATATGTGTTGTGATAGTTTATGAAGTAATTAGTGTTGAAAACTTGGGTTTTTAGTTGAATTTCTGCTATTTTCAAGTGAAGAATAGCTCTACGGGTTGATCAGGCTCCGCTTGATCGATCAGGAGGCACCTCAGTGCACTGAGGAGGTGCCTCAATGCTGAGGCGGTGCCTCGGTGCTGAGGAGGCGCCTCTGTGACTGGTACTGGTGAAAAATGGGCTTAAATGCAAAATGTTGCAACCTAACCTTAACGAGAAGCATGTCAACATGCATATAAACACTAAAGTCACTTAAATTGACCTGAAATAGGTTAGATGGAACATATTTTATCAAAGATACGTATAATTAAGTTACAAATAGATGTAACTATATAATTGAGAATAATAAGTGAACTTGGAGTTGATGTGGGCCCTTACTTCTCAAAGAAAAAGGGCAGTTTGAAAGTTTAATCCTCAAACTTGACTATCGATATGAAGTGAAATTGAATTATAGATATATCGAGTAACGACAATAAATTCTCAAATCTCAAACATAGAGACTAAATTTATGTTAAATAATAAATTAAACCGAGAAAGTATTAAAATAAGAAAATGATACATAGACCCAAGTAATTGGTGTGTTTCGAATGGAAAAGGGACAAAATCTTATAAGATTGAAATGGTGACATTTAAAGTAATTATATATATATATATATATATATATATATATATATATATATATATATATATATTCCTTCTTGATAAGGATATAAAGACTCAAGAAATAGAGAGTTAAGCGAAAGCATTGCAACATCCAAAATTTTAAGTGAATAGAGAAGGTGTTTAAGTCTTTAATATAGAGACTAAAAATATAAAGTACTCCACTGAAATTTCAATATGAGAACTATATTGGAAATTCCAATAATAATGCTTAATAAGAAAGGCATGAAGAAATATAAGTGATACTGGAATACATGAGAACTCCCAGGGAATGTTATTGCACTGAGAGTTAGAGATTCTATTTATGGGACATGATAGGTTTGGTAGATGTGTATAGTCGATGTCTAGGGTCGAATGCATATGCTACTATATAGGTGTAAATCCATGTTTGGGACATGGTAGGGTTGGTAAGTGTGTATAGCCGTTGCTTGGGGCTGGATATACATGTTACTATATAAATGTGGTTGGTAAATGTGTATAGCCGTTTCCTAGGGCCAGATACATATATTACTATATAAATGTGAGATGGTAAATGTGTAGAGTCGATGTTTGGTGCCAGATACACATGTTACTATATTGATGAAGTTGGTGTGTGTATAGTCGTTGCCAAGGGCCGAGTACACATTACCTTATAAATATAAGTTGGGAGTATGCATAGCCGATGCTAGGGGCCGGGTGCATATTTTATTATGTAAATGTAAGATTACATCTGAAATATATATATAGTTATTGCCTAGGGCCATATACATATATCAATTGAGATTGTCATTCGAGTTATTAATGGCTTAAGTGCTTATCACACTTAAGTAGCATTACAGTTGTCATTGTATATTGAATTATTTCGTTTGAATGATCAGTATAGTGTTGGATTATATTATGGTTGAGATCATGGGTATGTGAATTATGTACCTTGATGATGCTCTTATTATAAGCTTGGTTATGAATACTATATGTGAATGTATTGAAGTGTGTTTATGTAATTTTATTTATTGATTGAGCCTTTAGTCTATTACTTAAAATATGGACGATTCACTTTATGGTTGAGATTAGGATAATATATGTATAAGGGTAAGTTGATGATGTTATATGAGAAATTATTGTAGTGTATTTAGTTAATTTTATTTACTAATTGAGCCTCTATTATTTTTGTAAAATAAAAAGGGGATTTTGATGGATGATTTAAGAGAGTGCTTATATGCAGTCATTTTTGAATATTAGGATCATTTAAATATGAATAAAATATTTTAAGTTCATTTGATTATTATTGCTGTAATTAATGGAAAATGAATTAAGAGATTTCTTATGGTAGAAATCCAGTGTTATTACTATTCACATATAGTAATTACTCACTGGGTAATTTCCTTACGAAATTACTCACACTCTTTTATTTAAAATTTTCAGCATAGGTATTTAGTATATGCTTAGCTAGCAGTTGAGAGATGACAATGCAGTGGACCATGACAACCTATAAGATGGATGGGATGGAGATCTTTAGAAGCTGAAAGAGAGTTATTAAAAACCTGTTATTTTGTTCTATTTTGAAACCAATTGTAAAACAACTAGTACTTACAGATTTACATTAAAATGTTGATGTATGGTGTTGTGGCACCAATGTAATTATATGAATGTAAACATATATTGTTGCACTATAGTAATTCAATTGCCATCAAATAAGTTTTTATATTTTGAAGATATAAAGATTTCGGATTATTCATAATTAAATTAGTGTTTCCACTTTATAATAATTGTTGTTAAGAGGTTCTTTCTGATAAGTTTAGGTAATATCTCTTTTATGGTTATTTCCATTAGTTGAGTATACTAGTGGAAGTAATGATAGGTGGGGGTGTTACAATATGGAGATACAAGCTTTATCAATTCAAGAAATGATTTCATAAGTTAAGAAATCGAGAAGTTTAAGCAAGAATGCTACAATATCCAAATTCTAAGTGTATAAGGGAATTATTCAAGTCTTCGACATAAAGACTAAAGATATGAATGTTCTAAGTAAACCAAATATGAGAATGCTTTTAGAAATTTACAATAAGAATGTTCAAATGAGAATAACATTGATGATTTACAAAAGTAACAATTGAAGAATGTTATGGGAAACAGATGTGAAAAGAAAGGCATGAGAAAATAAAAATAAAACACGAATACACGAGAACTTTTAAAGAATAACATAACAATAAGCACAAGCACGTATGACACTAAGAGATAGTGAGTCCATGTCGGGGACATGGTAGGGTTCAGTGAGTTATCATAATGTGTCCGGAACACAGCCTTTCAACTTATGTTTAGTAGTTGCCAATCCCAATTTTTCAATTAACTTGGTGCTAACCACATTCGTGCAACTTCCACCATTAATGATCATATTGCAAATTATATCTTTAACCATGCACCTTGTATGAAAAATATTCTCACATTGCTCATCCCCATCTTCAACCTTAAGTTGCATATTAAGAGCTCACCTGGAAACTAAAGATTTTCCTTCCAATATCGACATATTGCCCCCTTCATCATCGCTACAATCCTCTAACTCGAGCATATCATCTAAATCATCAACCTTATCTCCACTTTCATAAGTTCCATCATGCATTAAAATAGTTATTTTGTTAGAATATTAAGAAGCAATGTGCCCTTACCCCAAACATCTAAAGCACTTGATATCCCTTGTGCGTTCTTGATTAGCTACGGCTTTACCTTTATTCACACTTTCTTTAGGCTTGCTAGAGTCACCTTTTGCCTTAGATTGCACCTTGTCATCCTTTTTTTCCCTAATTTGACTTCCATTAGGTACCATAATTAGAGTTCATTTTTGTTAAAGTGCGTCTACTTTTGAGTTGTCTCTCCACCAACATGGCAGTATGTCCCATGTCCTCAAGGTTAATGTAATGTTGAAACTTCATAATGTCATGAATTTCACGATTAACCCCATGTAAAAATCATGTCATAGTTGCCTTATGATCCTCTTCAACATTAGCTTTAATCATAGCCATCTCCATCTCTTTATCATATTCTTCTACACTCTTAGATCCCTGCATCAAACTTTATAAGCGACGATATAAATAATGATAATAATACGAAGGAATAAACCTCTTTTGCATAACTTGCTTCATCTCCTCCCATGTTTAGCTTGGCCTCTCTAAGTTGTGCCTTCTTAATATGAGCAATTGATCCCACTAAATCATGGTATAATCCGTGAACTCAATGGCTGCCAACTTCACTTTTTTCTCTTCAGAATAATTATAGTGATCAAAGACTAGTTCCACTTTACATTCCTACTCTAGGTAAGCATCGGGATCATTCTTACCTTGGAAGGAAGGTATCTTCATCTCGATGCTTCTTATGTTTTGATCCACCATTGGTTCCTCTTCGACAACTCGTCCTTTCCTAGCTTCTCTTAATGGCTCATGCCTCGTAGTAAAAGTCCTTAAATTCTCACTAACATCTTCATTAAAATCCGTCTCCCGTTGTTGTCATATTTGGTTGCTTGTGGATTGTCCCCTTTGGATCTCTACTATTGTGGTATTTATCTTATCAACTTGATCCTTTAAATTACTATACAACAATTGCATCTTCTTCATGTCAGCAACTAAAGTGTTCATGCTCGCCGCTATGATCTCCAATTTTTGAATCTGTGATCCTTGTGACATTGTTAGATATTAAGATGAAATAATTAGTAGCAAATAAGACCTCACAATCACTCCCTTATATGTTTCAGCTCTTCTCTCTCACCAAATCACTCTACTCATGGTTAGATGCTCTATTGATCTCACCAATCCCAACCTAAGTTTAATCCCTAGAGGTTCTTAATAGAACTACGATTTCTCACCAAATTAAATTTCGTGTGGAGAACTTCCCCAATTCCCCAACACCACGGAATCCAAAGAAATTAAATGAAACTTGATGAACAATATGAATTAACAAGAAGATTAAGAAGTCAAAGAAAATGGCTAACAAATTAGAAGCAATTAACGAAAGGTGTGATGAACAAATATTAGACTTTAACATACAAAGATAATATATTAACATAATAACAATGAATCCAATAAGACTTTCTAAATTGGATGTGCAATATAATAATGATTTTTTAAATTTTTTTTCTTTTTTTTTTTCACTTGATGCGCAATTCACAAGTAATTCACAAAATAAGGATTCAAGAATGAATTAAAATAACAGTAATTCAAATGATGAATAATTATGCTGGATTTTTTTTTTGAGAATGCTAATGAAGATAACTTCAAAATTAAATCAAACCTGAATTTTGATGAGCCAAAGCTCTGATACCAAATGATGTGATCTTAGCAGGTAAATCCTAATAATTTCAAATCAACCCACACACGTTCAAGAAAGTACCAAAAATCACAGAGCAAATAATCAACCATGAATGATAAAGATAAAGAAAGAAATCCTAAATTCCTTTGAATCAACCAACCCAAACCTTAAGTATATTAAACGTAAGACTCTTCGTTATAAATTGATCAAATTAATTTAAAATGTTTTTCACCACACCCTAGATTAAGGGAAAGAAGAAGAGGGTGATAAGGAATAAGGATGGTCGCCACAAGCAATTAACTTGATAAGGTCAATCTAGTTCATGCAAAAACCAAAAGAAATAAATTCCTAGAAATTTTATTAATCTCAAAAGCTTAATTTTTTTTTTACATCAAGAATGATGTTTATTTATAGGAAAACAAAGACTATGAAAAACCTATTAGACTAAGGACTCATAAACTTAACTCCAAAAACTAAAAATAGGATTTAAAATAATAAAATCCTAATTAATTCATATTTGATTCATAACATGCAACACAACTGTGTTGGTGGCCATGTTCAAACCCTCAAAAATAGGTAGTGTTGAACATGGCCAGAGGCATGGGCATGTTACAGTGTGTATTGCTGAATATGGGCACAAACATAGGCGTGTCTCAGGGTGTATACCTCTCTGCCCATTTTAAGCACCTTTAACACGGCCATGTGAATTGGGACATGGGCGTGTTGAACCTAAAACTCCTTCAAAGTTTTGAAAACTCGCCAAAAATATATTGACAAGCCTTGGTGTTGATTCCTCCACTTTTACATCTTTAAAATGCATACTTTCCTTAGCTAGAAGGTTGCAAATCAACTTTGAAAGTGCCACGTTAGTATGTTTGACTCGATTTTCTTGAAATTGGACCCCCAATTCTTTGTAAATGATCCTTTGACCCTCTTTGTCGACTTTGATTCTCATCATTCCCTCCTTTCTTAAGATGATTTGTCCTCGAATCAAAACCTACATAAAAATAAAAAAGAACTAAATCAACAATATTGAAAGTAGCACTCATATTACTTTCACCTTTTATATCAAACTTGTAGGCATTATCATTAATGCGCTCTACCACTTGAAATGGAACATTACCATATTGTTGCAACTTAGGCTTTCTTTGGGAAGGAAACCTCTCTTTATACATATGTACCCAAACCCAATCTCCTAGTTCAAATACAACTTGCTTGTTCCCCTTATTAGCTTAATTTGCATATTGCTCATTCTTCCTCTCAATTCTTTGTTTAACCTACTCATGTAGAGTTTGTACAAACTCCGCCTTCTTTGCACCATCCAAATTAACTTGCTCTTTTGAAGGCAAAGGTAATAAACCAAAAGGTGTAAAAGGATTAAACTCATATACCACTTCGAAAGGTGAATAACCCGTGCTAGTATACACACTCCTATTATATGCAAACCTAATAAATGGTAGACTTTCTTCCTAATTGCTTGTGACAATGTACCCAAAGTTCTATTTACCACCTCTATTTGTCCATTTGTTTGAGGATGACATGCTGTTGAAAATAACAACTTAGTCCCCAACTTGCTCCATAACGTACGCCAAAAGTGACTCGAAAACTTGGTATCTCTATCACTCATAATGCTTTTTGGAACACCATGCAAATGAACAATCTCCTTAAAAAACACATTTACAATATTGGTTGCATCATCGGTTTTATTGCAAGGAATGAAATGCGCTATGTTGCTAAACCTATCAACAACAATAAATACACAATCTCGGCCTATTTTGAACCCTGGTAAACCTAATGCAAAATCCATAGAAATATGTAACCAAGGTTCATTAGGCACATCTAAAGGCATATATAATCTATGTGGCATAATTTTATATTTAGCTTGTGTACACTTAATATAGCTAGTATAAATACGCT
Source organism: Macaranga tanarius (assembly GCA_949673435.1). Lineage (NCBI taxonomy): Eukaryota > Viridiplantae > Streptophyta > Magnoliopsida > Malpighiales > Euphorbiaceae > Macaranga > Macaranga tanarius. Next base: position 7,910 of record CATIWO010292236.1, read on the forward strand.
CAACATCTCTTTTTATATGTGGCTAAAAGAAGTGTTCAATAAACACATCTAGAGTTTTTTTTACTCCAAAATGCCCCATCAAACCACCCTTATGAGCTTCCTTCACTAAAACCTCATGCAAACTACATTGAGGAATGCAAAGTTTATTTTCTCTAAACATCATACCTATAAAACTTACCAAAAGCTACCTTTTCACATGCTTCATACACATTACAAAAATCAGAATCACTAGTATATAAATCATTAATGTGATCAAATCCTAGCATTCATAGAGTTAAGTAATGAGTACCTTCTCAAAAGTGCATAAGCTATAACATTTTCCTTTCCTTGTATGTATTTAATAACATAAAGAAATGTCTCAACAAACTCCATCCACTTAGCATGCCTTAGGTTCAACTTTTCTTATCCTTTCAAATGCTTTAAGGACTTATGATCAATATGGATAACAAACTCCTTAGGCTATAAGTAATGTTACTATGTTTATAACGCCCTCACCAACGCATAAAGCTCTTTGTCATATGTAGGATAATTTAAAGATGCCCCATTAAGCTTCTTACTAAAATAAGCAATAGGCCTTTGTTCTTATATTAAAACAGCCCCAATACCAATCCCAGATGCATCACACTCTATCTTAAAAGTCTTGCTAAAATTAAGTAATGCAAGTAAGGGTGGTGCACTACATAATTTCTCTTTAATTAGCTGAAATGCATATTTTTGAGCTTTTTTCCATTTGAAACCCACACTTTTCTTCACAATTTCAGTCAAAGGTGCTGTAATAGTGCTAAAGTCCTTCACAAAATGTTGATAAAAACTAGCTAATCCATGAAAGCTTCGCACTTCAGTGATAGACTTAGGAGTAGGCCACTCCTTGATCGCCTTAACCTTCTCTTCATCAACCTCAATACCTTAAGCAGACATAGCAAAACCTAAAAATATAATAAAACTAGAACAAAAATAACACTTTTTAAGGTTAGCAAACAAATGTTCTTTCCTAAGTGGACTAAGAACAAGACTCAAATACTCAACATGACTCTCTAAACTCCTACTATACATAAGTATGTCATCAAAGTAAACTACGACAAACTTCCCTATATATGTACGTAAAACATGGTTTATTAATCTTATGAAAGTGCTAAAAGAATTAATTAAGCCAAAAGGCATAACCAACCATTCATATAACCTATGTTTAGTTTTGAAAGTTATTTTCCATTCATCACCCTCACGCATAGGTATTTGATAATAACCACTTTTCAAATGAATTTTAGAAAACACACATGACCCATGCAACTCATCTAATATTTCATCTAACATAGGTATAGGATGTCTATACTTTACAGTGATATTATTGATAGCTCTACAATCCATTCACATACACCAAGATCCATCATTTTTAAGTACCAACAAAACCGAAACAACACATGAACTCATACTCTCTCTAATATAGCCCTTATCCAAAAGCTCCTCCACTTGCCTTTGAAGTTCCTTCATCTCCTCGGGGTTACTCCTATAGGTGGGTTTATTGGGTATATGAGCTCCCAGAATAAAGTTAATTTGATGCTCTATCCCACTAATTGGCGGCAAACCCTTAGATATTTCTTCAGGAAACACATTAGTAAATTTCTGTAATAGAACACGAATAACATTAGGCAAAGAGTTATCTAAATCAAGGATGGTCATCAAAGCCTCCTCGTACAAAAATAAAAGCATGGGTTGTTTTCTTAAAAATGCAGCCCTTATCTCACTTGTGGTGGTAAAGAAATTCTCTCTTTATTTTGCCTCAACTCTCTATTTTTCTATAGCCCACTCACCATACTCTTTTCTTTTAAAATCTCAACCTCACTTATAATTTCCTCTCCCTCACTACCTTTTTTCTTGTGTACCATCTTCAATTGATCCTTTAAGATTTATTTAAGAGATAATGGCACTAAGGTCATCTTTTAGCCTCCTCAAATGAACGAGTATCTATATTTGTAACCATTATGATTCGCTCGCCTATCAAATTACCAATGTCGCCCAAAAAAAATATAACTCACTTGTATTGGCACTACATCACACTCCACCTCATCATTGTAGATTCCTATAGTGAAAGGAACCTTGCATTGACGAGTCACCTTGACTTCCCCATGTTATTCAACCATTGTAGTTTGTGTTGTTTAGGGTGTTTAGTAGTTACCAAACCTAATTTTTCAACTAACTCGACGATAACAACATTCGTGCAACTCCCACCATCAATGATTATCTTGCAAATTCTATATTTAACCATGCACCTTGAATGAAAAATGTTCTCACGTTGCTCATCCCCATCTTCAACCTTAAGTTGCATATTAAGAGCTCACTTTACAACTAAAGATTTTCCTTCCATGGGATTTAACATATTGCCCCTTTCATCATCTCTACAATCCTCTAACTCGGGCATATCATCTAAATCATCATTATCATCTCAACTTTCATAAGTGCCATCACGTATAAAAATAGTTCTTTTGTTAGGACATTGAGAAGTAATATGCACTCACCCTAAACATCTAAAGCACTTGATATCCCTTGTGTGTTCTTGATTAGCTACGGCTTTACCTTTGTTCACACTTTCTTTAAGCTTGCTAGAGTCACCTTTTGCCTTAGATTGCACCTTGTCATCCTTTTTCCCCAATTTGGCTTCCATGAGGGACCATCATTGGAGTTTATTTTTATTGAAGTGCGTCTACTTTTGAGTTGTCTCTCTACCAACATGGCAGTATGTACCATGTCCTCAAGGTCAATGCAATATTGTAACTCCACAATGTTATGAATTTCACGATTAAGCCTATATAAAAATCATGCCATAGTTTCCTCATGATCCTCGTCATCATTGGCTCTAATCATAGCCATCTCCATCTCCTTATGATATTCTTTTACACTCTTAGATCTCTACACCAAACTTTGTAAGTGACGATATAAATCACGATAATAATGGGAAGGAATAAACCTCTTTAGTATGACTTACTTCATCTCCTCCTATGTTTGGATTGGATTCTCTAAGTTGTGCCTTCTTGATATGAGCAATTGATCCCACCAAATCATGGCATAATCCATGAATTCAACAGTTGTCAACTTCACCCTTTTTTCCTCTAAATAATATAGTAATAAAAGACTAGTTCCACCTTATGTTCCCACTCTGGGTAAGTATCAAAATCATTATTGCCTTGGAAGGAAGGTATCTTTATCTTGATGCTTTCTATGTTTCAATCCACCACTAGTTCCTCTTCCATAACGTGTCCTCTCTTAGCTTCCTTTAATGGTTCATGCCTCGTAGTAAACGTCGTTAAATTATCACCAACATCTTTGTGAAAATTTGTCTCCCGTTGTTATCGTATTTGGTTTCTTATGGATTATCCGCTTTGAATCTCTACTATTATGGTATTTGTGCTATCAACTTGATCCTTCAAATTACCATACAACTACTACATCTTCTTCATCTTGGTAACTAAAGTGTTCATGCTCGTTACTATGCTCTTCAATTTTTGATCCTGTGATCCTTGTGACATTGTGATTAAAATGAAATAATTAGTAGCAAATAAGACCTTATAATCACTCCCTTACGTGTTTTAACTCCTCTCTATCACCAAATCACTCCACTCGTGTTTAAGCGCTCTATTGATCTCACCAATCACGACCTAAGTTTATTCCCTAGAGGTTCTTGATAGAACTATGATTTCTCACCAAATCAAATTACATATGGAGAACTTCCCTGATTCCTCAACACTACGGAACCTAAAGAAATTAAAGGAAAATCGACGAACAATACGAATTAATAAGAAAATTAAAAATTTAAAGAAAATGGCTAAACAAATTAGAAGCAATTAACGGAAGGAGTGATGAACAAATACTAGACTTTAAGATGCAAAGAGAATATATTAAGATAATAACAATGAATCTAACAAGACTTTCTCAACAAGACTTTTTTCTCTTTTTTTTTTCACTTGATGCACAATTCACAAGTAATTCACAAAATAAGATGTGAATTCAATAATGAATTGAAATAACACTAATTTGAATAATGAATAATTATGCATGATTTTTTTTTTAGAATGCTAACGAAGATTTCTTAAAAATTGAATTAAACCTAAATTTTGGTGAGCTAAAACTCTAATTCCAAATGATGTGATCTTAGTGGGAAAACCCTAATAATCTCAAATCAGCCCACACACGTCCAAGAAAGTACCCAAATTCACGGAATAAACAATCAATAATAAAAGATAAAGATAAAGAAAGAAACCCTAAATTCCTTTGAATCAACCAACCCAAACCTTAGGTATATTAAACCTAAGACCTTTCATTATAAATTGATCAAATTAATTTAGAATATTTTCCGCCACACCCTAGAATAAGGAAAAGAATAAGAGGGTGATAAGGAATAAGGATGGCCGCTACAAACAATTAGTTTGATAAGGTCAATCTAGTTCATGTAAGAACCAAAGGAAATAAATTCCTAGAAATTTTATTAATCGCAAAAGCTTAATTGTTTTTACATCAAGAATGATACTTATTTATAGGAAAACAATGACTATGAAAAACCTATTAGACTAAGGACTCCTAAACTTAACCCTAAAAACTAAAAATAGGAATCAAAATAATAAAATTCTAATTAATTCGGATTTGACTCAGAACATGCAATACAGTCGTGTTCCTGGCCATATTTAAACCCCCAAAAATACGCAGCGCTGAACATGGGTAGGGACATAGGTGTGTTGCAAAGTGTGTTGCTGAACATGGGTACGGACACGGGCATGTCTCAGGGTGTGTACCTCTTTGCCCATTTTAAGCACCTTCAACACGACCATGTGAATCGGGACACGAACATGTTAAACCTAAAACTTTTTTAAAGCCTTGAAAACTCGCCAAAAACACATTGACAACCCTTGGTGATGATTCCTCCATTTTGACATTTTCAAAATACATACTTTCCTTAGCTAGAAGGTTGCAAATCAACTTTGAAAGTGCCACGTTAGTATGTTTAACTCGATTCTTTGATAATGGATCCCCAATTTCTTGTAAACTATCATTTGACCCTCTTTGTTGACTTTGATTCTCATCAAGTATATTAAGTAAAATGATGTCATATTATAAAATATAAAATTAGATTATATGAAAGTAATTTTTTATTTTTTTAGTTCTCAAATTTAAATTAAAATAGAAGATGTGAATTTTTGGAAGTGCTATAATTATAATGACGGACACCCTTGCACTTGTTATTGGTACAGGGAGTGAAAAATTATGATTTTGAGTACCAAGACTAGCTTCTAATCAATAGTTAACAAAAATTGAGTTCTTAGACTCACAAATAAATAAATAGTCGAAATTGTAATGTAGCAGAGCTTTCACAGTCCTAGTAAACATTGCACTAAATCACGTAGTGGATGCATAATTTCAGACTGAAGGAACCATGTGAAAGCTATAAAAAAAATGCATAGGAAAACATGTAATGCCATAACTTTTTTATACTTCTTTTTTCTTGAGCGCAACACAAAGGGTATATAGTTTTGCACCAATATAGCATTAGCAATCATTTTGATCCTTGGACCAAAAGGAGAACTTATGTTTTATTATTTATTTTAATTCAAGAAATCAAAAGGGTTCCTCTCTTTCCTCTAGTTTATTGTTATATCCTTAAACATCATACACTGAAAAAATAATTTTTTTTAAACTTTTATTGGAGTCCTGACTAGGGGTATTCATCGGGCTGGTCGGGTCGGTTGGGTTGAGAGATCCGTGAAACCGATCGGGTTTTAGATACATTGTGTGTCAACCGAAGTGAACCAAAAATAAAGAAGAACCGTCGGTTCGGTTGACCGAAAAAGGTGATTTATATCGGGTCGTAATATTAGATTGGGCCACTTTGAGTTGGACCTCGATTTTATTGGGCTTGTACATGCATAACATATGAAAAAAATATGCACTATGTTTTAATTAGGCTACAATGTTAATGGGCTTATAGACCCATCATTTACAAAATAATGGACTATTGGACTTCACAAAATGAACCAGACCCTATCTACGTATCTATAAACGGTAGATACAAATATAAACAAAATAAATAATTCAATATTCATGTACATTGAGAAGGGCTGCTAAAAAAATAAATAAGCTTCCATCTCAATTACTTCAGCATTAGCTTCCACCACGGCACCACTTGTGAAGACAGAAGAATTGTGAGCAAAAAAAATTAATGATTCACAATGAGATAGTCAAAAAATAATTGCAGCAATTCAGCAAAAAGTATCAAAGGTCAGAAGAGAAATGAGTATCCTGCATGCAAAGCAAAAGTAAATACCATAATTAAATAGGAATATAAGGAAAAAACCAATAAACAAACAAAGTAAAATAAATATGAATTTGAGGCTCAGGTTTTATTATATAAGACATCACATGAATAACAAATGCACAACTTCTGGTAGCAAATAGACAATGAAGTCTAAATGGCCACTAAAGAAAGTTAGGCAATTAGCATTCAATTTTTGTAAAAAAAAAGTGGTGGAAGCAACAATAATCATCATAGGCTCAAATTCACACACAGAGAAAATAGAATAAGTAAAAAATTATTGAAACAATATTCATCAACCATAATTAAATAGGAATATAAGGAAAAAACCAATAAATAAATAAAGTAAAATAAATATGAATTTGAGGCTCAGGTTTTATTATATAAGACATCACATGAATACTAAATGCACAACTTCCGGCAGCAAATAGACAATGAAGTCTTAATGGTAGCCACTAAAGAAAGTTAGGCAATTAGCATTCAATATTTGTAAAAAAAAAAAAGTGGTAGAAGCAACAATAATCATCACAGCCTCAAATTCACACCCATATAAAACAGAATAACCAAAAAATTGCTGAAACAATATTCATCATCGCCTCAAATATCCTCCTCATTGCCTCTGCCATATTTTTGTAAAAAAAAAAATAGAACTAATTAATATGGACTGCTGCATGCATATGTAATCATGGTTAATATACACAAGATAATAACAAAGTTAATCAGCAACAGTCATAAAACTAAGTATGCTTAATTACTGAAGTTATAGCATGTACAAAGCAAAATTAAACATGAAAAGAGGCTTAGAAGTTAAATTTCATGTCATTTAAAAGAACAATGCCACATTTCAGGCAATAGGAATAATAATCTGCCACCAGTGAAACTTAAGCAAATGTTCTTATTAATGTCATACAAGTAATGGTGGAAGCTTCATCATAGACGCAATGCAAGTGAGATTATGAGACAGTAACTACAGCATATACAATAATTTGGTCACAAGACTCACATCACATACACGGATGCACAAGAGCACAAGCACAACAAGTCAACAACAAGCAAGCAATGAGCAGCAGCAGACATGTAGACATAGCAAAATAGCATAATAAACATTATCATAATAGAGATTAGGAAGAGTAAGTTTACTAATTTTGTTAGCACCGCTAGCTAACAAATTCTATGAAGCAGCAGTTGATGATGTGACTGAAGGCCAATGCCCACTTGGGGTAACTCTGCCAGTAAGAAAAATAGAAGAAGTAGAAAGAAGAAGAGATTAGAAAAGTATCATGAAAACTGAAAAGAAAAATGAAAGAAAAAAACAGAAATAAGTAAAAGTAGAAGTTTGACCTTTTTCAAGATTCTCTAACTCATCAATGGACTCTTCAACTGAAATTGGTTGGTTAGACATTCAAAGCCAATCTTGTGTGCAAATAAGAGCTTCAACCAACTTAGGAGTTAAAGAACTCCTGAAAACATCAAGCACTCTACCACCAGTGTTGAAAGTTGATTCAGAAGCAATAGTGGAAGTTGGTACTCCCAAGACATCTCTTTGCTAAGCGAGACAGAACATGGAATCTTTGAGAATTAAGCTTCCACCATTTCAAAACATCACAAGAACCATCATCCTCAATTATAGCCTCACTTAGGTACATTTCAAGCTTTGATTATTTGCTTCTACCAAGACCACTCTCAAATTTATGTTTCTTAAACTTAGGTTTCAATATAAACAATTGCTTTCTAGAAGAACCAGAATCAATATCAGGTGTTGAGTGACCAATGTCAATATGGATGGCAGATTGGATTTGAATATCAGAACCAGATTCAGTAGTAGAGGTGTACATGGCCTTGTAGTCATCAAACAGCTCAAACAAAGATGATTTCATAAGAGAGTACAGTCTAATGCCAATGTGTTGGCCATGCATTTGCAATAAAGAGAACTCCAAGTATTCAAGTTTGTTTATGAGATCTAATATGTTAGTAAAGAATATAATGAAGTTCATTTTATCCGGATCCCCCCAGTATTTATCAAACTTAGCTTGCATA